>VFXL01000427.1:0-29926 GCA_009761765.1 Phenacoccus solenopsis | reverse complement strand
TTTTTCTGACAATTAATCATATTTCTGTAGTTTGATCTTTTCTTATTCATTCTAGCAGAGGGAAGGCGTGGTTTTCGAATCTTTGCGTTTCAGACCATTCGTAATCATCTGGAAAATGTCTAACTTTTTGGTATAAATATAAATGTATATATTATTTTCCCCATGCGCAGTGCAGGCGAGTATTTATAAAATTCTCTATGGTGAGAGAGTCTTCTTAAAAATTCAAAAAATGTACTTTTTGTTTTTTTGGATACATCTCAAAATGGCGGATCACTCAAGTTTTGAGAGGGGCTGGAAAAAGAGCAAACAGCTCAAAATTTTCATTTTTCATATTATATAAAAGAGTAAGTCACGAATATCAATATTCCAAAATTTCAGTTTTCCAAGTGTATTTGGAGGGGAGTTGGAGCAAAAAATGGTATTTTGAGAAAATTTTGCCTCATGAAATTTCCTGAATCTCCCGTATTTTATTACCAAATCAATGTAGAAAAATCAAATTTCGTGTATGAGGTTAACTGGTGACCAGAATAGGACTTCTTAAATTTGGGTCAAAATGGATCCAAAATGGCGCATCGTAAAAATCAGAAGATAATTGGAGGTGTCGCAAGTAGCTATAATTTGAAAAATTTGTATTCATATGATTATTGCATGGCACAAAATAATACATTTCTCCTAAATTTAACTTCTTAAGTAGTTTTGGAACTTTTGGAAAGGATAGGGTAGGAGTTTTCAAACTTGGTAGTTGGTGTGATATGTAAGCATGAAAGGTTAGCTAAGTTATTTACAAATCTAAACAAGCCTCAGTTGAAAAATCAGCTGCAGTAATGGGGCATGGCGCTTACTTTTTTTTTGCGATTTATCTTATCATAATCCTTATCGTTAAGTTATTATTTGTTGTTTTAGTCAATTTTTTGTTCGATTTGTCTTTTTTACGTCAACTTGAGATTTTTTTTGACTTCTTATTGTTTTATAGTCATTTTCATCAATGAGCTATTCTTCCTATTTTCCATTTTTTTTGTAGGTCAATAATTGTGATACTCTTTTCAACTTTTCCTAGTTTATTTCCTGTTACATTAATGTTAACTTCCTTATACAATTAATTTCCAGTTTTTTTTTTTTTTTTTTTTAAATTAAATAAGAAGAAAGCATGGAAGCGTATTTTTTGTCATTGGGCTGATTTTTTTGTTTGCTCAAACATTATTTATTTCATTTAATTTTTTCGTCATCATGTGAATTTCCTTTACCTTTTTTTTGTTTTATCGTATTTTTTGTATTTGTGAATTTTAGTCTTTTTGTCTTATTTTCGCAATTTTTTTTCATATTCTTTGTCTTATTATACTTTTTGTCACTTTTCCAAAAAAAAGTATTGTAATTTTCATCATTCCCCCGAAGCACTGATTTTGTTTCAAGTTTCATTACTTTTCAGCTTTTGTTGTTGCATCATCATTTAGCGAATTTTTGCCCAATTTTTATCTAGTTTTCCTCAATTATTTTTTCAGTATTCCTCTTTTTTCAATATTTATGGACTAATATTTTATATTTTAGTATGTCAGGTTTTGTCATGTATGAATCTCCTTTTGTCAATTTAACCTTCTTTTTTTTCACTTCTAGAAAATTAACTCGAATACCAGATCGATTAAATAACTATATTAGGCTATACTTCCAATCTTAAGTCTGATAAAAAACTCAATTTTCGAACACCTTTTCAATCGATGCACTGTATTTCTTTCATTTTACATTTAGAATTCAAAATTTATTCACAAATTGAAAAATTCGACGCCCGAAAAAAGGATACCGCATTAATATTAATGCACGAGAAGTTTGATTGAGTTAGTAGATAAATCCAAAGCCCGAGGAGATTTGGCAAATTGTATTGCGGAATTCGGCATCTCGACGGTATTGTACGGACGTCGATTGGAAAAACAATTTTTGTCATTTACAGCGGTGTTGGAAATATTTCCACATCACAGTCAGTTTAATTCTAACAACGACGCGAAGACGTACATTGTGTACAAAAACCTGCTGCCGGTTGAATTCCACACGGGATTCGTATAACTGAAGGCCTGAAGTACCCCATTTCTATTGTGATAAGCACTTGCAAAGGCATTCACTAAACATAATACTCGTATAATGCCATTTTGAATTTACTTGTTCAAACGATTCGCGGATAAATAGAAAATTGAGCTATTCAAATGCTACATTTCACCACGCCGTCGTTCCATTACTTAATACGTCTTTGTTCTTATTCCAAGGAAGTGGCAAGCTGTGTAATATACGCGAGTGGAAAAACTATACGCCTTTACCTTCACTGGTAATATAGTTAACTTTAATAGGTTGCTAAAGGTTGCTCTGTTATTTGAGTGGTCATATTACCGAATGGTGACAGGTAGGGAAGAAATCGCACCCTGTACAAGTATGTAGATGTACAGGTAAATGAACCCGCGACGTTTAATTGTAATACTTTTTTATTTCGACATTTTCTCATTATAACACTTTTTTTTTTAAATGGACGCGTACATAATACACGTAGGAAGTATATCTCGATTGTGTAGAATGAAAATACTCGTATACGAGTAAACGAAAAATTTCACATAATGAAACCGTTCGTTAGCGCATTTCACGTATAAGCCGTGTTTTACCCGGTTTCCGTTTAATATTTTACAAACAAACCCTTCGAAAGGCTTTTACTATTTTATACATGTTTGTGAAACCCTTTTTATTACTTTTCTCCCCGTCGCTTCTTTTTTTCAATCGGCGTTTTTTTGTTTTGAATACGCGATCGATATTGCATCAATTTTAAAATTCTGATCATTTCCGCCGACTTTTTTCAATTACGTGGAAATAACTGGGTGGAATTTATGGCATGTGGTATGTATACCTGATGTAAAGCGAGCACACGCTTATTTTATAATTATTGTAGCTTAAGAAAGCGTAGGTACCTCGATATGAGGCCGGAAATACGTATTTTTTGGAGGAGGAAAAATGAGAAAATTTCGATTAAATTTTAAATTAATTTCAGCCTGTCTTGGAAGAATTTATCATTTTTTAATTCGAACGTACTTTTTCAATAAACGAATGCTTTGTACTCGAGACCTTTATCATTGATTTTTTCCAAAGCAATAAATTTCTACAAACAGCCGCTTCAACCTTCTCCTCGTGGCCTAAATATTCTCAATAAAATGTAACATCAATTTTTACCCTCGTGAAGAGTTTTCAAAGGCATATACGAAGGATTTTTTTTGAATATCGAAATATAAAATTCCTTTTTTACGTATTTTTTTTAGTACTGAAACAAACACTAATATGAAAAATCAGACTGCTCTACGACTGTGATTTTTTTCTCCTTTCGTGTGATAGGCTATAATTTTTTTATTGATAATAAATAATACTTGGTTGGAATATTGGAGTGATAATATTTTTTTTGTAGTCTATATAGAAAAGGATGATGAATGAGAAAAGACGACGGTTTATTGAAGTTACGTCGATTTTTAGCTGAGTTTTTCATAAAAAAGTATGCTATTACAACCCCACTGATTTAGGAATGAGAGACTGGTGAAGAGAAGACTTCATATCTTCCTGTTTCTATTTAGTTTCCTTAAAATAGTTCATTACTTGCCCCATTTGCTGTTCGTAGCCTTTGGAAGGTCTCCGAGCAAGCTGCTGGCTATAGATCTTGAAATTAAAGTTTCGCTATCCCCAAATGTTCATCAACTCTCCAAGGGGGTAGGGGCATTTACTCAAAAATTTTTTAAATGTATGTTCCAAAAAGTAAGTTTAAAGACTGAGTATAACACCATGAAGAAGAGATCAAATCATAAAACGAAGGTCGTTTTTGGAATTTGCGTACAATTTTATATTTTTTTACGTAGTCAGCTAAAAGATTAGGACATTTTCCGCATCGATAAACTAATTTTTCATTTCCAAGCTCAAAATGATTTGCGTTATTTGAGTATTAATAGATAACTAGTGCCTCCTCGCCCCTTCGGGGCTCGCAATAAAAATTAAATGAAGAAAAAAAAGTTATTTTATCAGACAAGTACTGCTACATTACAAACTGCAACTGCACAACCCATTTTATTCTTATTTGTTAACCCCACCGAAAATTCTTCCTTTCAGGATGGGCTCCCCTTCTTCGTATACCTGCCATTTTGAACAATTATATAACTTTACCCTTACTCTTGCCTATGTACAAAGCCTTTACTGAGGTTTATCACCTTTTTTCCATTTTGTATACCTACTATCCTTTGTACTTTTTATACCTGCAACTCAAAACAATTTTATGATTTACCCTTGTGCATGTATAAGGCTTTTATTAAAATTTACAACTTTTCTTTCCTTTGTATACGAGCTATCCTTTACATACTTTTTGTACCTGCTATCCAAAACAAGAATGCGCGCGCATCTCAAAACCGATTTCATTTTGATTTTAATATATAGAGAGATATGGAGGAATATAGAATTTCGCATCAAGGACCTGATAGAGGACGCTATGTATCAGATGCGAGTTGTACACTTGATGAACAGCATACAAGTTGATAAGTAATAAGCTGAAAATAGTAAGGAAATGGAAATATGAAATATTCTTTGAGTATTAATATTGATACTCAAAGGAAATATTTGATGATTTTAGCGAGAAATTTTCAATTTTCAATGGAATTTGGAGCTATCAATCGACCAATTCAAAATTAAATATCTTTGAAATCAGGTAAGTTCGTGAGTTTTTGTTGATGATTTCTTTATCATTTTACATAAAGGTGGATACTTTGTTCTTTTTTTAGGTACCCAGCTACAGGACTGTAATAACGGTAACGGAACGTAATGGATCAATTATGTTAGTGTTCCGTTATTTTACATTGTTTTCTTTTTTTGAAATTTAAATGCTGGCAAAATTGTTCCCACTACCCTGCAAGTCCAGTGCAATGTGCATTTTTTGATGTTAAATTGAAATTTGATTGTTCGTCTATCAACAATGGAAAAAAAAAAGAGGAAACTCAAACTCATAACTTTATCAACTCAAACTGAAAAAGAGGTAAGGAACAGAATGGAATGTAACGGAACGGAACCTCCAAAGTTGGAACGTAATGTAACGGAATGAACCAGGAACAGATACCAGAATGGGAATGGAACATAACACGATCCGTTATTACAGCCCTGCCCAGCTATGCTTCGTGAGATCCAACTTAAGAACCTTTCAATAAAATTTGAAGAAATTCATTATTTATTTAAATTAAAAAAATGACCAGAAGCCTACAGAAACACATATACAAAAATGAAAATTGAACGACTTTGAAATTAGATAATAATTTTCATAGTAGTAACTAGTAAGAATAATTATTTTGAAATCATTTTGCATAAGGGCAGATACTTTGTTGTTCTTTTTTTTTTCAGATACCCAACTAAATTTGGTGAGATCTAAGCTTGGGAGTCTTGGTTTTATTATTGGTGTAGTAGAAACAGTTACTTTTATTCTATTGGAAATTATTATAATTATTCGTTTTTAGTAGAGATAATCTAATCATTTAATATTAAAAAAATAAGAATACGTATTATTAATTAATGCATTTCATAAAAATTTCACTAGTCACACGGAGGAAAATGAATGTGGTGTTGTACTTTATTGTGTTTTTACAAAGATAAGGAATTCACTGCACTGTACACCAAGTGTACAATTCATAGTTGGTGCAACGCATTCTATCAAAACCCTGATGGAACTACACTTTTATCCCTCCATATTACTCATTAATATTCGAAGTTACCGCTGTATGAATTTCTTCCGTCAAATCGAATCATTGACTTCCAAATTCTTGTTTCATCAAGGGGAAAAGATAGAAATCGCTCGGCACTAAGTCTGGAGAGTACGAAGGAAATTGAAATACTTACCATAAGAATTTTATCAATTTTTTTTGCGTTAAGCGAGCACAATGTGTACAGGCATTGCTATACATCAAAACTATTCTTTCGCTCAATAAACCTGGTCTCCTATTTTTAATCGTGGTTCTTAAACGGTCCAGAAGGTCACAATAATGTGCTGCATTCAGAGTTTCTTCTATGTCAAGATAGTGAATCAGTAGTGTTAATATTAAAAAATTTGATGAAATTTTGGAATATACTTTGTGAAAGGTAAATAAACTACATTTATTCCAGTTCCACCCAAAAAATTAAAAAAAAAATTCATATATATAGATGCGTGCCACACTACTATCAACCCATTTCCTCAATCCTGAATCTACTGCTGGTGCAGTTGAAGAGGAATGAAAATATATCTCTTAATCTCACCACATCATCGACTATTCTAAATAGTTACTTATCTATAAGAGAAAATACTCCAAATAATCACCATCCCTATTTTTCCTTATTCTTAAACCAGAGGTGTCACGATTCTCGATTAATCGCGCGATGCTAATTTGGCAGTACATCGATTAATCGGCCGATTATTTTGTTTTTTGGCTTTGTAACGATACCCGGAAAATGCCGAAAAACTATTGGATGAAGTCAATGTTACGTCACTTTTTTAAAACACTCACAGGTTCGCAAATCGCAATCCAAAAAATAAAACAATAAAGAGCACTTAAGAGCCGATTAATCGATTATTGGCGATTATTTTCAAAATTATAATCGATTATATCGATCAGTAATCGTTTACATCTCTGTCTTAAACAATAAATATCCAGTAATCCACCTCTGGTGTAAACAACAATCCTTATCACTGTTGACCTACACTTCTACTGACCCAATAAATGGCGCTAATTTCTGTATTATTCTTACATTCTCCATCTATGTCCAGACGTCCAGACCCTCTTAGCAAGAGCCCTAGGCAGCTAAATATGAGCTCATGTACTTTCTGTGGACAAGAAGTACTACAAATCTAAAACTTAGTTTCTCAGGTTGTTTTGTTGGATATAGGTGAAGGTGTTCCAACTCGGTACTGAATGTAAGACTGTAGGTGTAAAGAAATTAACATCTTAATGTACAGATCTAAGAAGCGCCATTAAAAAGTGAACTACAGTATCGCGGGATAGCTACTTGAAGTTTTTTGCACCTATAAAACCCAAAAGCCGAACCTAAAATCTTCACTTTACATTAAGAAAAAAACCTGCTCTTAATGCTGTTTCGCATGTAATGAGGAAAATTTTCACACCTACAAAATTTATGTCAACTTCGAGGCAAACGCTCTGAATAGAATGAAAACGAACGAACCCCCAGTCAGCCATATTCTAACGAACCACACATTCGCCGAACGTAATCTGGAAGTAAAAAAAAATGAATAAAAAATAGCGCAGTATGAATTGAAAGATGGAAAGCATTGCAAAATGTGCGCTAAAAAGACCTGGAAACTCGGTAAAACGAAATAAAGTACTTCAAACGGTTGCCATTGTGCGAATATAAGTTAGAGAAGGGGTTAACGGGGGTCGAGGATAAGAAAAAGTAAAAGGGTAAACTCTTTACGGGGGTACCGACTCGTAATCTGAAAACCATCACCTGAATGTCAAGGAACTGGCGTTACTTTTTCTTGTTCTCGTCACGTTCATCTGTCTTTCAGTGGACCGTGAAAAGTAAAAAGCCAAACTAAATGATTTGTTTCAACGGGTCTTTTGTTGTTTAACCTCGTCAGTCGGTCTCGTTCTCTATCTACCTTAAACTCGCTCAATTTTTTTTTTTACGAGAAAAAAATTCCCAACTGCGGAGACGGCGCGTAACGCGACTATTTTACATGACAAGTTCTTTCATGCATAAATTTGCGAATTCCATCGCGCCGGTAATTACGGAATACCGCACGTTTGCGAGTGCGAAATTAATTTCTTGGTGAGGTTATGATTTTTTATTTTTTATCGCAGCTCGTGGAAGTAGGTTTTGCATTTAAGTAATTATATTAATATGTAGCTTTCAATTCAGTTTTTACTGTTGTCCAAGTTTTAGCGCAGAATTTTTTACAATTATTTTACAACAGAGGTAATTGAAGTAATTCGGTAATTTCTTGCTTATAAACAAATGTTTTCCGTAATTTTATTCTTCTTTTTTTCGGTTTACCTATTTTTCGATTTTAGTATGCCTAAAATGATATGTTAAACTAAAGTCCACTGTTTTGGTAAAATTTCACTATGCTTTTTGATTGAAATTTTACTACTTCCAAGTTAAGGCAATGAAAATGTGAAAAGATTTTAAAACGTCTACAGCGCGAATAAAGGAAATGATGAATAGAACAGGGAGAGAAAGAGCGGTTAGCATAAACCCTTTTCACTATAAGACCTAAGATTAATTTAATGGTCTCTCGTAAACAAACTCTTCGGTTTTGCATAACGGCTGGTAATAAAGCTAACTTCAGCGCTATTCTGGTTGCATCGTGTGTTATGAGTATTTTATTGTTTGGTCGAAAAATCGCTTACCCAGGAGTATTACCCATTCAACTTATCCTTCATAGCCGAACCGAAAAACAGAATCAATGACAGACGTATCAAAGGATGGAGTGGCGGATTTATGGAAATTATACGCGTATTCCGTCGTGGCCACCGTAGCAGATAATGCAAATACGTATAATTCCAAATCACCGGAGATCATTTCGTTCAAAGAAAAAAACTTGAAAACTGGACGTTCGTATGTGCGACAATGGAACACTTCGAGTCATTTTTTATCGGCTCGAAACAAATCACAATATAAAGAAATGACGCCAGCCAGAACCCACACTTTGCAACTTTTTATTACGCAGAAAAAAAAGAACAATTTTATATCCTTTCGTTTATCTCGACTGCGCTTCTCGCCGTATATGGCGCTTGTGTATAAATAACAAAACAAAAAGAAAGCTCGATTTATTCTTTTTTTTTTATAGTAATAAAATTGCCTCAGAAGAAATGTACGTATACAATTGATTTTAGGCTATGGCGGCGTCGAAGAAAAAAATGATAAGCTGGAACACTTATGAAATAAAAATACGTCCATAACGATCTCACACGTCGTGGATTTATAACACCGAAACAAGCAGGAAACTCCCTGAATGGGCGAGTAAACTTCGGTAAATTTTCGCTCACAAATCATGTCTGAACTTTTCTGCGAAAACTTAATGAGAGAACCTTTCTCACGTTTATGTATAAATTATATTTTTGTTACTCAAAGAAAACGTTCGCACAACATAAAAATATAATACAAAACTTTTGATAATACTGCGAAACGTTATAACACGGTGAAAATGGGAACGACTTTGTTAAGAACAAAATTCTATTTTCGCATAAAAAGTCGACTGAAAAGTTGCAGCAATACATTAGGAAAGTTTAAGTGTAAACTTAAATGTTTAACACAAATTGTGCGAAAAACCGACCACGTTTTTATAGATAAAAACCGAGACTAGCTACATTTAAGAATTTTTTTCACCCCTCTGCAAACTTGTAAGTTGAGAAAAACTACTTTAGGGAAAATGGCTGTTGCTCGGTTGGCCTGGTCGAAGTTTCGGAATCAATTTTTATAACGAAGGCAGCTCTTCTTGGTACGGTATAGGAAGAAGTGACTATTAAGAGTACAAAAAACTGAAAATGTCGCCATACTGCATCTGAACAGTGAAAGATAATGTCTCAAAACACTTAGTAATCTGGTGATCATAACACATTCTTTCCATGAAAGCTAAAATGTGAATGATACATGACAAGTGTTTCAACTAGACTCGAAGTTACCTGAGCTGAAATTTTATCATGGAGTAGAAGTCATTGGGAGTTCTCAATTTTCCCAATTGTCACAATAATGATGATCATGTTCAGTACTGATTGTAGCACTTAACAAGCAGTTCAAGATGTTATAGAGTGGTAACTAACACCAGTTGTTCACAGTGGCACAGTAAGCTTATAATGGAATATAGTGAATATACTCGTATAATACACTCAACACTTTCAAATTAGATACAATAGTTAATGTAAAACAAACCATGGTTAAACAATTTCATCATTACAGAAAATAATTCAACTAACCAAGTATTACAAGCATAGCTAAGAACGCAAATGAACTTTAGAAATGTCCATAAATCCTTTCACCAACAATGATATTGTTAGCGAAACATCGCATTTTCATACTTCAATCTTTTTCAAAACATATCACATTTGAATGGTTGAAATAAATGTAAAAAGTATGGTACCAATAAGAAATTTGAAAGTTCTTATCACTTACTATTTCTTGAAGTAAATACAATAATTATCATTGTTGTAATCCAATAATGAAATAGTTTGAAGCTTTGAACTTAGAGATGAGTCATGTGTGGCCCCACCGGCTTCAGGTATGAACGACTCGAATAACAGGCTAAACAATTGAAATATTTGCAACATTCGTATAAGGACGAAATGGCGGTCCTACGCGTTTATGTTTTTGTTTGTGTTCGCGTTATCCAAAGAGCGCAGTTGATTCGGTTTGTCACCTTGTGTTGTTTGGCCTTTAATTTGAGTCCTGGTCAACGCCTTGGGTACTGGTGGATTTAACGGTCGGCAAATGAGCAATTGCCGACTGGGCCCTGGCTAAAGTGGCGGACCCCAGGGTGAAAGGGCCTCTGAATGATTTTAACGTATACCGTGCGCGCAAGTAATTACTTACACACCAGCGCAAAAATGTTCCAAAACTAATTCACGCAATGTTGAAATAAATGTTATAACAGCAAATTGAGGGTTTATTTATATTTTTAAATAATTTAGTAATATGAATAAATTAGAAACGGGTATAAAAAAGAATTTTAAAACGTGTGATATTATTTTTTAAATATTGAAAAACTGATCTTAATACATTTTTGCGCTGGCGTGTAAGTAATCATTTGCGCGCACGGTATATTTGCAGTGGAGAAAAAGGCCAGATTCGGTTTTAAAAATGATTAATATGTTTCCTGCTAACTTCGATGAGCTAATAGGTAATAACATATTTACCTACTTTGTAATACAATCCACATTTTGAGTAACCATGTATGAATTGTTGATTAACTTTGCGCTGTCAAAAAGTCTCAAGCTATATTGGACAGACAGTATTCGATTTGCAAAATTCAAGTCTGCACTGAGTACCGTGACGGTAATTTACGGTATTGACTAGAATTAAAAAGTCACTCATTATTGAATTTTTTTATGCTTACGTTAAGTTTTGCAGTGTACCTAGAATTATTGATTTTATCTTGTGTTTTTATGTTTTTGTCTATGAAGAATTATAAATTTGTAATCCAATGTACTGTAAATTTTCTAAAAGGATCACAAGAAGACAACATTGTTTGTAGAAAATTCATAAGTGTCATAAGTGGCAACTAACATTCACTCTCACTCTATATATATAAGTGTTCATTAATTAACGGTTTCTAGATGAACATTAAACAGCGAGAATACTTTAAACATGAAATATTTCTATATTTGAATATTTTAAAAAGGGAGAAAAGCTTTTGGATGTCTTGAAAATGTCATTTCCGAATTCTCGTCGTCGTCGCAACTTCGAAAGAAAAAAAAATGCAACCAAAATGCCGTAACCGGGCGGTGTAGTTACACAAAATATCTGCGCATTGGGAAGCTCTCGCTTAAGCACGAAAATATAAATAATTCAAATCATGGCGGACATCCGGTGTTCCTTTTCCCGAAGAAAAAAGAGAAGTATAAATAACGGTTTTGCCGACAGAATGGTCAAAATAGAAGGCTAAGAGAAATATATCGGAAAATATAGTGAGGATTTTTAGTGGCGGACAAAAAAAAAGAAAGAAAAAAAAGAAAACTATCACTTTGTAAGAAAGCCTTCATATGAAAGGATTTCGCTTCGTCGTTTACGATACGTGCTACTAACAAATATTACCGCTGCAGACTGCTTCTTCGGTTTCGAGCAAAAACAAACGGTATTCTTACTTATATAAGTACGTGTCGGATAATGTAGCTTTAATTTCCTCCGAATTTCCAACTTATCTGCTGAAATGAGTGTAAAAATCTCCAACATTTTCGAGCAAGTTTTCATTAAAAATCTCAAATCCATTAATCAACGTATCGAGTAAATAAGATATTTTTTCATATTACCTACCTATTAATCATTCCTACGCTAGTTCTGTCGATTCCATGTATTTAATTTCGATTTCACTTTTCCTTCTTTTTTTTTTCCTTTTTAATTTTGAAATGTGAACCAATTTGTATTTGTAATGGGTACTGGTGCACGAAATCATTTTGTTTCATAAACAAACTTATTGTCTAATATTATTTTGCATGTAATGGACTCCAAGTCCAAGATTATTTCAATACAATTTTTATTGGGCTTCGTGAAAACTTTCTGTTTTGATATCGAATGCCAAAAGCCTAAGTTTTAAACAAAAAAAGTCGTGGGCTTAAGCTTGCAAAAATTATATCAGTTCACCACCATAACTAAAAATGCTAAATGAAGACATGTTTTGTAGTTTGAAGAATTAATGATTAATCGAAAAATGTTGAATTTATCGAATGAAATTTTATTCGACCTTTGTGACACGATTCGCGTTACCTGATCAATTTTAAAACTCCAGTCACGTCTAGGTCTACTATAAATTAAGACGGTACGATTGTTTCTACGACTCAGCCCTCGTTATCTGCTAAATTAATACAAGAGCGAGAGAATTTTAAGTGCAACAATAATGTCCATTTCTATATCCTTAATTTTGCTAATAGTCTCTTAACGTTTACCAGATCATATTTGTTTGGTTCGTGTTTCTATTAAAATAAGGTCGTTTTAATTTCACTTTTAAATTATCTGCTATATGCAGTAATCTCGTAAATACGGTTGGATTAAATTCAATGTCTCACGAGAGAATTATTATAAAAGAATAAATTGTTCTTGAGGGTTGAATTTTTACCACCAATTTTGCAATGAAAAAGGAAGAGAAGTACATTGTAAATATTCGAAATAATTATCAGAGGAAGGTTATAGACAAAGGAGCTTCATACTTGATTGGTCAATGCATTTTTTGGCAGACAAATATTTTTCCCACCTTCATAGTGCGAACGTGGGCGCATGAAAAGTGCTCAAAATGTAGTAACAAATTCTTTACGAAGTATCTAAAAAGTAGTTTTCAAATTTTTAATCTAATTCATAAGTACGGTTCATTCAAGTTCTGAAGGAAACGGGATGAGAGACTCTAAAAATTGAAGAATATTCGACTTTGATTAGAGCAGTTTGAGACTACGATACGAATACTTGAGTTAAGCTCAAAATAAACCAAAAATAGTGAATTCTCTGGAATTTTAAATATTTTTGAAGAGTCTTAAATAGCTTAGGTTTAATATTTAATGAGAACGAGCATACTAATAAATTCGAATGTTAACTTTCCAAATGGTTTGTACAAGGAAAAATCAGAAGTAAGAGTAAAGCCATTAACAACATTATCTGTAATAAGTTTAAACGTATGCAAATGAAAAACTCAGCTACAGTAAAACGGTATGGCTGAATATTTTTTTCGAACTTTCTTCCTCTTTTGAGCTCAATTTTTGTAAATAGCTTCTCGAATTCAATTTAGCCTGTGTATAGAAGAGTATATGAAAGCAAATTTATGATGATTTGGTAAATGGCAATAGCAAGAAAAATACAAATAGCATGAGAAAAATTCTCCATCAATACAATCGCGCTGGGATGTATTGAAATTTCAAACATGAAATGACACACTCGTAGAAGTGTAAATGAAAACAAGAATTGTTGTAGGCTTTGTAGATAGATTAGATATATGTATACAGCTATACCAAACAAAAATGAATTCATTCAACAAAACTCTCAGATAAATTTTTGGAAAAAAATGTATTACCTATCTAAATACAATATGAATAGGTATGCAAGTAAAGCCAATTTTCAAACTAAATAATTCATAATTTTAATCATTTTAATTCACAATTCAATGCTGCTACGTGTAACTTTGGAAATTGAAATAGTAAATGCGAATAAAAAAGAACTCTCGTAGCATGAATGATACATCTCAATGAATACCTAAGCATAATATTTCAATTGTCTATTAAAAATTTCCCAAATCTTGGCTTTGATTGATTTCGTGCAAAGAATTTCATTAAGCCACAGTCATTTCGAAGCTTTCAGAAAAACAACCCTGAATGGTCTGGCTATTGAATACCTACACATTTTATACCCGCATATACTTACTTGTATACCAACGTAATATTATAAAACACCTAAAAGCAAGATGAAAAATTCATTATCGATTCATTTCGCTGGATTATTTTTAGTCTTTTACTATCCCACGTATTTGATAGAAAATATTTCCAACTTCTTCAATACTATAATACGAATGTTCTTCAAAATGTGTCAAAATATCAAGAAAAAAGTATAAACGGATAAAGTCTCCAGCATTTATCTCCAAATAATCGTTGTCAGCTCTAAAAGAAAAAGTGACATCAAAAATTTTTATCAACAAGTAAGATAGAAATTATTTTCAAAATAACTATGAGGAAAAGTGAACTTTTTTTGCAGCCATCCTTTTTCGTTTATCTTTATTGAATGTCTGTAATACCTTGAATTTTGTAAGTTTATTACTATTTCAGCAGAATTTTGTATAATCTTAAAAATATACAGATTGTTTTAAAAACTTTTTATTTCGATTTAACATCATTTTGTAGAACACCGAAATCCAAGCACTTTTTTTCGCAAACGCGTATATAAGTATTGAGTTGGCAAATCCTGCTTTCTGGTTGCTCTGTGGCTGGTACATTAGCATATCTTTTGCGAATTATTAAACAAATTTGGCGGAAGTTGAATTATTTTGCGGTAAATTTGTAACCTCAGTTCGAAACTTTGTTGTAGGTATTACAATTGAATGAATATCCAAGAGACAATAAATCTCTCAGTATACTATTTTATAGCAGAATGAATTATAAAATACACTGGCGAAATTTTAGTTTGAATTTCTAAAACAATCTTTATTCATCTTGGTGGTGACTTTACGCCTGATTCTTTTATAACAAAAAGCAAAAATTCGATAATGCGTAAAACCAGCTTTTTTCTCCTCCTTTCATTCGCAAAATGTGAATAGATGTAATTATTGAGTATTAATAACAGGTTTGCAAAAGTTTGATTTCAAACTATAAAAATTAACTAATAATTAGCAAATAAAAAGCTTTTAGAAACTAGTTTGATGAGATTTATTTTTGCACATAGGTGTAAATGGAACATAGCTAGCGCCCTATAATATGAGTGAAATCTTCCGCCATCTTGGAGACGCATTAAGTAGTTGATTAGTTAATATTTTATTACTACTCAATGAGAGAAGAGATTTTACGATTTTATCGGAAACCATTAGTTTTAACAATCGGGTATGATAATATAAGCCTCTTAGTAAGATAAAAATTAAAATGACATCAACGTAACCGTAAATATTTTGCATGAACCCTAATTTTTTGCAAATTTTTAAATTAAAAAAATACATACCGTGCGAGCACTTAATTTATTATACACTAGCGCAAAAATTTCCAGGAACTTATTTATATATATCTGAAATAACGTTATAACTTAAATTTACCAACTTTCCAAAAGCCAAGGGGGGAAGCTCCCCCCTCCCCCCTTTCGGTACGTCCCTGATACCTTCCCATATGACAAACGTATTGCTATATCATGGTTTATTTGATGTTCATAGTATTATCCAAGTATAGAGTATTCATAATGACTGCTCTATGTTCTAATTGGTCATATGTTACGCGCGTAATGACCAATTATAACTGTTTCGAAATTGAACTCGAATTAAGGAATTAAATCATTGAAAAACACTCAGTTCAATGAATAAAGATATAATTAAAACGCATTCTTTCAAATTACAAACAACGTGAAAGAGAACATAAAAATTAAGGTCTACATTTACGTTTCAGGTATGCCTATGTGAGAAAGAAAAAAAATCTAAACAGGGTTGCCAGTTCAGCACACTCCCGAGAGGCAAAGAAAAACAAGAGAAAAAAAAATCTTTAAGCGAAGAAAAAACAATTTTTTTTTTTTTTTTTTTTTTTTTTTTATAGAAAAAATTTTAACACTAGAGAAAAAAAATAGAAAATAACTAATTCTACAACAATTTTATGTTATTGAAATTTAAAAAATTTCTTCAACATCTACTTCAACCAAGTCAAATTCTTCGCGGGTGTCCTCAGCAAGATTTTCATTTGCTGGTATGTTTTCACATTCATCTTCTTCAACAGCTAGTTCAAGCGGAATGATTTTCGAAATTGGCCGTATTGTGCGGTGGTTATTAGGCAGACATAGTTCTACCGCGCGAATTTGATTATCAGCGCTTGGAATAACTTTTTCAATTCTGGCTAATTTCCATTGACCACGTTTGGTGTGATCATCTGCCATGAAGACGATTGTGCCCTTTTTAGGAGTTGAATTTATTGTAGAGCGACGTTGACGTAACGTGCTTCGACGATCGCGTAGAGATTGTAAGTATTGGTGAGAAAATACTTCCCAGAATTTGTCTAAAATTGAGACTGCTTTTTTCCAAGCTTGTTGAACTATTTCATTAGTCGATGTCGCTGGTATGATGTTTTCGCTTGATGGTATGCCAGGGTAATAGATTCGTAGGAATTTATTTGGTGTGATGATGTCTTCGGTAAGATCAGGACCAACGTATGTTAAGGGTCGGGAATTGAGCATCGCGGTAATTTCTTTAACTGCAACGCGCAGTTGTTTGTCAGTGAGTGTTCGGCGATGGAAGGTGATTTTTAAGGCGTCCTTTACTTGACGAACTAATCTCTCATACGCACCGCCCATCCATGGTGCGAGTTGTGGTATGAACTTCCATTTTATACCATTTTGAGAGATATACGCTGTGAAAATTGGGTCGTTGACTGCATTTTTCCACTGAGTCGAAAAAAAATCATTCAATAGTTTGAATTGAGGTGCATTATCAGATACGATGAGGGCTGGCATGCCTCTTTCGGCTATGAAGGAGCGTAATGCAATTAAGAGCTCTTCTGCGGTGATATCATCCAGCATTTCTAGATATACTGCCCGCGTTACCAGACAGGTAATGATTAAGAGCCAACGTTTCTGCTTTATTGTTGATAGTTTAGTGTGAAGTGGACCAAGGACATCGATACCAGAGTTGTGAAATGGTGTGGTCAATTCTGTGCGTTCGATGGGTAGTGGTGGCATAGTTGGTGCCTTAAAGGGCTGGTAGCATAAGTTGCGACATTCTAAGCACTGTTTTCGTAGCGTATTATAAACTACTTGGCGCCCTTTGGGAATCCAAAATTTCTTTCGTAGTTCCGTTAGAGTATGCTGTGTACCAACGTGGAATGAGCGTATATGATAAAACATAATCACAAGTCGTGTAAAATGTGATTGGTTTGGTAAGAGAATGGGATATTTTTCATCATGTGATATGTGAGTAATATTGTCAAATCTACCCTTACAGCGAATGATTTTATCCTCATCTAAATAAGGATTTAAGTGAGGTGGAGGGTTTAAATCATGTTGAATGTACTGAATCCACATTTTTTCTACGATTTCATGGTGAGTTTTATCTGGTGGTAAGGTGATGATTTTTCTGTTTGACCATTTTTCAGCAGCTCGAATCCCATAAATTGTCGCATTATAAAGCTCCATTAGGGAAGAATAATTGTCCATGTTTATTCCCAGTGGTGGTGGTGTGGGAGTGGTAGGAATGTTTAACATGACCGTTGTTTTTTCTTTATTTGTTTTTTCATTTTTTCGAAGATTAGGTGGGGTTTTCAGCTCTAGTTTTATGTCGTTTTGTGGCCATTTAAGTTCATCTTGTTGTAGCCAAAGAGGACCAGTCCACCAATTATTTGGAATATCGCCACCTCGTGAGGCAATATCGGCTATATTTTCCTTTCCAGGAACATATTTTGCTTTGATTTGCGCTTTTTTAATTTCTTGGACTCGTCGTTCTACAAAAATTGGTAACACCGATGCTGTGTTGATCCATGCGAGAACACATTTTGAATCTGTCCATAATGTAGTTTCAATTGTTTGGCTGAAGGATTTTTGCACAAATTTGATGATACGAGCTCCCAATGTGGCTGCAAGAAGTTCTAATTTAGGAATAGAGATTTCATTGGTGTTTTTCGGAGCAATACGGGTTTTTGCGAATAAGAATGTTACATGATGAGTTGATAAATTGGCTGAAGTAGTTCTTAGGTATAATACAGCTGCGTAAGCAATATTGGAAGCGTCGACAAAGCAATGTAACTGGAGGTGTCTGTTTATTATGGAGACTGAACGTGATATTGAGTACATTGGAATTTGTTGCAATTTAGTTTGAATTGTTTGCCATTCATCTTGTAGGTCTTGCGAAAGGATTGCGTCCCATTCGTAGTTCAGTATCCAAAGTTTTTGAATAAAATGTTTTGCGAGAACAAGAATTGGAGCGAACCATCCAATTGGATCATAAAATGCGGCAGTGTACTGTAGAATCAGGCGTTTTGTTGGGCCAGCTACTATAGGAGATACAGTTGGCTGTTTTACAGATAGCTGGTCTGTTGATGGCTGCCATAAGATGCCTAATAAGCTGATGAAGTCTGATGTTTCACGATCTGTCGATGAAATTGCTGCAATGAAGTCAGAAGAATTTGAGCTCCATTTCCGAATGTTCATACCTACTTTACTAAGTAGGTTTTTTGTTTGTGCGTAAAGTTCTATTGCTGTTTCCATATTTTCTACACCTGTTGCGAGGTTATCTACGTAGAAGTCATCGAGAAGTTTTTTGGTGAACGGAGTTGAATTCGTTTGAATATGATGACGTAGAGTAGCAGCGAGTAAAAAGGGGGATGAAATAACACCAAAGGGTACTCTAGTGAATCGTAAGTTCTCAATATTTTCAGCGATGGGGGGTTTATTGAAATCTTTCATCCAGAGGAAGCGGACTGCATCACGATCTTTAGAGTGGAGCCCAATTTGTAAATATGCTTTCTCAATATCTGCGCTGATTGCGATTTCATGGCACCGAAATTTGAGAATAATAGCGCAAATATCTTCTAAAAAGACTCTTCCTTTCAGTAGACAATCGTTCAAACTGAGGTCATTTTTACGTACTTTTGCTGAGCCATCATGTACTACGCGCAACGTAGTTGATTTTTCGGGTGTCAATACCCCATGATGTGGTAAATAGTGAACAACTTCTCCATCAGGTTGCTTTGGTGCTTGTTCAACTATACCAGACTTGATTTGATTAGAGATGACGTCATTATAATCTTTGAGTGATGCGGATGATTTTAAATTTTTCCACAAAGACTTCAATCGCCCAAGTGCTAACCCATAGTTTGATGGAAGATCAGGAGGATAATTTCGCCATGGCCAAGAAACTGTGTAGCGGTCATCAATTAGCGATATAGAATCATAAAATTGCAGTACAGCAGCTTCTTCCTCAATATTATCGGCACGTTCAGTTATACCAATCGAATCCAATGACCATAATGCTGTGACTGGATCTTGCTGAATATGAGTGAGTAAACAATGCATTGCCATCGAAGCATTTTCATTATGATAGGCGATTATCCAACCAAACATCGTATTGATCAGAAGCGTTTGACTATTAACGTCGATTTTTGACCATGTGAACACATTGAATAGGTAATCGAGGCCTAGCAGGATATCAACATCGTACGGTAGACCATCGTCAGCGAAGGAGTATTTTTCATATTCAGGAAATTGGTGTTTAAATGCTGCGACATTTGGTGGCTCAAGATAGGGGACAATTGAGTCAGTGATAAAGGCTTTGACCGTTTTAATTGAGCCATTATCATTCTTGATACCTAATTGAACAACTGGTGCCTCTCTAACATGGGGTGCGGTAGAGCCAAAAACATTAATGTGTAAGGTTTCTAATGATTCTATTGTCAAGTTGAGTTTTGATGCTGCTCTTCGCGTGATATGCGTTTTGTCACTTGCGCAGTCGAGGATTATTCGCGTACGAATGGTTGCTGCACTAATAGTATTTTGAATGTTAGCAGTAACTGTTAATAATTGAGATTGAGCATTATCAGCAGTAAATAACGTTTTGACCTCAACTGGTTGTGGATTAGCTGCTGGTTTGATCGTGGGTGTTTGTGGAGCTATAGAAGGGTTTATAGGGGTGTTTGTTGGTAAATGTGTAGGGCATAGGCTTTGGTTATGATGACCTTTCTTCTTGCAGTAATAACAAGGTCGATCTCTTTTTCGGCATTTTTTGAACGAATGTCCAGATTTTAAGCAAATGAAACATTTACCTTTTATTTTTTCCCTGCGAGATTCATATGATGCGTAAACTCTACAATTGTCCGACCAGTGATCTCTGTTTTCACAAAATGCGCAATACATCTCTTTTTTGTTGTTTGTAGATTGAGTGAAGAGAGATGCAGTGGTAGTAGGTCCAGTATATTCAGTTTGCACATTTCCTGCGATGAACGAAATTTTTTCCCGCTTACGTAATGCTGATTGTATAGTTTTGCGAAATTCGGCAATGCTTGATGTCTCTACAGCATCATTAATAAATAATTGCTCTGGAAATTTTGTTAAAAGTATATCAAGTAACATACCATTTCCATCGATTTGCTCACCGAGGTTTTCTAGTGCGCGAAGTTGAGATTCTAAGGTATTATACGTTTGGTTTAAGCTTGAGATGGTGTACGTCGATTTTGGGTGGCGAGAAATGGTTCGGTATATTGTTTGGATCGTCAAAGTCTTATCTCCATATCGAACTTGTAGCAGCTCAATAGCACTGGCGTAATTTTCTGCTGTAGCGCTGAGATGTGTCAACATATTGGCTGGCTCACCTTTAAGATGCATCAATAAGTACGAAAATTTATCAACTGTTGAAATTGATGGGTTGTTATGATAGTGGTGTTCAAAGTGTTGCCAAAACGCGTAAAATTCTACCCGATTACCATAAAAATGTTTTACTTCTAATTTTGGGAGTTGAATTGTTTTGTTATTAGAAGTAGACGAAGGTGTACCGGAATTGGAAGTAGATATTGACAAAACAGAGTTCGACGATAACAACGCCTCAATTTCAGAGATTAACGATTCACCATCAAAATATGCCTTCATTGCCATGCTCATTAGCTTTTCTTCTTCTTCACCGACTTCCGAGATTTTATTTAATACGACTTTAATATCCTTAACAAGCTTTTGAAGGAAGTTGAGAGGTGCTTGTAAGGTAGATAATTCGGAAGGTTTTTTGTTTTTTAACGTACCTGATACATCAGCGATGTGAGCGAGAAGTCGATCGGTAATGGCACGAAGCATTAATTTTGACGCCATTTTTTAGGTGATGAACACGAAACGAAGTGGAAGCACGAGATTTTAAGAATTGTCGATTTTCATTATTTGTTAACGTAGCTATGCTACCATGTTTCGAAATTGAACTCGAATTAAGGAATTAAATCATTGAAAAACACTCAGTTCAATGAATAAAGATATAATTAAAACGCATTCTTTCAAATTACAAACAACGTGAAAGAGAACATAAAAATTAAGGTCTACATTTACGTTTCAGGTATGCCTATGTGAGAAAGAAAAAAAATCTAAACAGGGTTGCCAGTTCAGCACAATAACACTAGACTGGAATGTGATAAAATGTAGGTAGTTTCATTTCTACCTTCCTAAATAATATCGTTCAGTTCTCAGTGAACGACTAAAATTCGTTCGTGATTTGAATCACCAGCTGATTTGTGTTTTTATTTTACGAGTTAGTCGAGTAAATTTACCACATTCCAAATTGCTGATTGGTTGTTACAGGCGTGACATCTGACCAATTAGAACATAGACCAGTCATTATAAATACTCTGTAGTCAAATGTTCTTTCATTTTGATATCAAACTACGTTATTTTTGCCATGTATACACTGTGTCTAACTGATTTTAACACCCCCAAGCGCCAAATTCTCTTCATTCACAAAAAAGTATTCGTCATATTTTCGTTTCTTTTCATTTATTTTTACAGGATTAAGAAATTATTAACACGTAGTAAATAATTGTTTCTCTATGATTCCAATCCATAATTTACAAGATTATGAATGTTTTTAAACTTTCAATGTTTCATTTCAGTTAATTTTGCAACACTGATTTTGGAAGAAATGAATTTAAATTAATCAAGCTACCAGTAAAACATTATTTAGATGGTAGAATTTGAGTTACTAAAGTCTTAAATTATTAATTATGTTTTATTGGAATTGAACGAAATGAAATAGATAAGTAGGTGATATTATTTTTTCATAAAAGGTAATTTCGCGCGTCACGGGTGTTAAAATCAGTTAGACACAGTGTATAATATCAATAGGTATGTTATTAAAATTTGATTTTAATGAATTGAAGAGATCGATTATCTTCTAAAATTCTTGATAATACTATTAATATTGATATTCATATCATATGATTCTATATTTCTATAGAATGTCATACAGGTTGTGAGTACCTAATTCCTTCACTGCATTTAAACTTTAAAGTCGTCGAAAAGTCACAATAACTAATAGTAGGTGGCACGACATGAAAATGTAAAGTTACTTATTCAACACTTGCTTTACTTTAAATGATTGCTGTAAGTTGAAAGTCACGAAACGTATATCGAATTTCTTTAAATCTCTTTTCGCGACGCATTTCACGCGACCAGCTATTGCTTTCAATTAGGATAAAACTTTTTTTATTTTGGTTACTCACTTCATTTTAATATTTATAAAGCGAGACTCCCGAAGGTACTATTAAAAGGATAAACGCGGGACCCGCAAAACATTGGTGACAGCAATATTTGCAAAATAATATCCACACAGACGTGTTTCAAAAGAACTATTTTTCATTAAGACAGGAAGACAAAGGAAGCAGGTACACAAATAAGAACAATTCCGTCTCACCTTTAATTTCGCAACTGCAGGAAATACAAATAACCAAGGATACTTTCTTCGGCATGCGAAATAATTACAACGTAGAGAAAGCCGAATGAAAATGTTCTCGTTGAAGTGATACATCCTTACTCGCTGTCTCGCAGTTCACGTCGGTGAATTTTTTATTCTCAAATAAAAAAAATATGACAGACGGTATAACGACCGAGTGGTGGATATTGCGGCGCGTACTTGAACACAGAGTTTTTAATGTTGAGACTGTTACGAGGTTTTAAAAAAATCGGATATTATTTTCGTCCTTTTTCTCACCAAAGTCGAACTTTATTAGACTTAAGTTCGCGTTTCGTGAACTGAAAAATGTATAGGTAGCACCGGCGAAGGTAATAAAACTTCGTACCGTGTCTTAGAAACTCATTTCACGTGTATAAATTCAGATTCGTCCTTTCTTTTTTCCCTTTCCACTTAAGAATAAATGCAGAAGTTTTTGACTTTATTTAAAGCAAAAAAAAAAAAAGATTAAAATGTCGAACTTGCGGCCTAGCGGGAATATTGGAAGGTCGAATAAAAATTACCTTTTATTCGCATTTTTTAGGAGATCCTTGATTTTTGAAACATATTTTATTGAAATCTGTTTTTCGAAAATTTCCAACAAAGATTTATCAAATTTACCATGTATTAACGAACACGGCACGTATTTTATTAAGTATAGGGGGTATAAAAGAAGGTAAAAAAGTTTTTTAATATATTAAAATCCATCACACTTCGCAGGTGTTGAACATTTTTGATCCTCTTAACGCGTAAATATTACAGTTGGACGAAAATTAATTCGGTACGAAAGGCGAGAATTAAAGGCTTCGGCGAGCTACAATTAATTTTCGTTATTCGCCCACTGGTATACTATAAAACACAGTTAATCCGAATTTGTAAAATCTTTTAAACGTTGGGGTTGGTAACCTTATTAACCGATAATTCGATAAACATACAGACGCCTGATAAAATTAGAGCATGAGAAAACGCGATCGTATTTTAGACGAAAATATAACAAGCGGCAAGTCGTTTATTATTAATAGATAATTTCATAATTTACCATATTTTATACGGATCATCCTTTTTGACAAGTTGATGATTTTAAAGTTTTGGCATTTTCATTTACCTAACGGATAAAATTATTTTCAAGTTTTTGAATTTCTACAGGTTTTGTGAGCATTTTGATAAATTTCTAAGCATAAAGTATAGGATGCTCATTTTTGAAATTTATTTTGAATGTAATTTCAAGTCTTTATTTGGATATAGTCCAACACTAAAATTAACAGATTTTTTTGGTTGTTTTACAATGAGCAATTCAATAGTCGAAGTTAATTATTTCATTTTAAATTCACATGTACATGTGGATTGATTCATCTTTTCATTTTTATTGAAGCAATAAATGAAAATATATATCTCGTCATGAGAAGCAAAGAGATTCAAATTTTCATATCGGAGAAAATAAAGTTATCTGCTTTCTCAAGATGCTACTAAAAAAAATTTGTTCAATGCAGACAACAAAAAACTGAATCCAGCAATTAAACAAAAAAAATGAAATATTTAGAAGCGGAAAGAATGATAAGATTATTGTTAATGCCACCCCTTCGTTATGGGGAATATGCAAAATGTTTGACAAAAAATTTGAAAGTGCTGCATTTTCTTTCAAGTCGTGCTTCTCCCATTGTCTAAGGTTATATAGAATACCAAGATACTGCATTCGGAAAATTAAACAAAAAATCAGAGTAGAGTCAAATGTTCACTATACGAACGCTATGGTCTAGTCTCAATCCGAGCGTGGTAACATAGTATCTCAATATTATTTCACAAAGCTTCGGACTTTTTGTTCCCTTTTGCGAGCGTACACGTATCGAATGCAAGTTATTATAAATTTTGAAAATATTATGCCTTCTTAAATAAGAAAATGCTAAAGATATGTAGAAATTATTATTTTTTTATTGAAAAAAATCGTTTTATAAAAAATTTTCAAAATCAGGAAAAGTGTTGTTATTGTGTGTAATGTTTATTTTCGGGACGCTCTCTACGCTTTTTTCACGTTCAAAAGCATGGTTATAAGATGTGACTCATGTGACAACACTTTTTTTCCCTATTTCATAAAGAATCTCGAGCTTTTGTTCTCTTTTAAAAAATGAGTATGATAAATCTTATGTTGGTAAATTAAAAAGTTCGACGATTCGCAAGTTAATGAAGCCTAGAATTTTAATGCGATAAAATTCGTTTGTGTTGTGTTGAAAAAAGTGATTGTAAAATTTTTGCGAATTCCCAAACAGGCCTCTTAGAAACAGAATGCATTCCGTTCTGTTCCGTTTTCGTTTCATTTCTCGTTTCCAGTTTAACATTATTATGTTTTGTTTTGTTTCGTTTCTCGTGTGTCAATTCAATCGTTTTAGTTTTGTGTCGTTTCGTTTCCAGCGTTTTTTTTTTTTTTTTTTTTTTTAATTCTACATGTAACAATTTTATTATTACCTCTGTAGAAGTTTGTATTGAAGGATTACCTCAATCTTTTTTCAATTTTATCAATTTTTTAAAAAATTAGAAAATAGAAACAGTAAAGTACTAAAGTAAGTACACCTCAAATCTAAAAGTATTTTCTCTCTTCTAGTGCACGTGTGTACAAAAATTACAATTTTACATAATACGGATAATCAACGTACAGAAAAAGAAAACGAGAAAAGTACCTATGCTTTAACCATCAGTCTTTAACGATGTAAAATACAGGATCAAAAAAATGAAATAATGGTAATTTTTTATATCTCTGTGAAGAAACCAAACCCTTTCAAAACGTATTCGTTTCGTTGCCGTTGCAGTTTCGTTTCGTTTCGTTTCCATTTGCAAAAAACCGCCGTTTTGTTCCGTTATTTCGTTTCCATTTCGTTTCGTTGTTCGAGCCCTGTTCTCAACATAATATCGATATATCGATTATTTTAATTCGTGAAGCGTGAGTGCAATGAAAAGTAAATAGTTAGACAATGTAATCTTAAAAATGATTTCTGATTTAGAAACTGTAGTTGAATTCTCATTATGTTATCAACAAACTGAGATTTTTGCGCTGATTGTACCCGAATCACTAGGACGCACGGTATAACTTTGGACAATGGAAAAAGCACGACTTGAAGGAAAATGCGGCACTTTCAAATTTTTTGCCTAACATTTTGCAATTATTCTCGATAACGAAGGACGGAGGTAAATACTTTAAACTTACACATTTATTTTACATACTCGTTATCCCAGTGAATTTTATATAATTATAAATCAGATATGTAGGTATTTTCTAGATGTAGTACATCCAATTTAAACTCAGTAGCAATTATTTTTGTTTGAAAATCTTCATTGACTATTAACGGTAGTCGGTATTCAATGAAAATGAAAATGAAAGTGAGAAAAATAATGTGAATATTTTTAATTATAAAAATACAAAAAATAATTTAATACCTACGCTCATATTCGCAAAAAAATGAAAAATAATACCTAAATTTCCAATTTGGTTTTACATTAGTAGAAAATCGAACGAAATGGAATTCTTGTCTTGGATTATTTAATTTTTTTACACATCGGCGCAGAAAAGAACAATGCAGTCGTCATATTTTGCAACGAATTGACATTTTTAACTGGCTAGAAGAAGAATATTCGTGAAGTAAAATAACCGTTAAAAAATACCACCTATACCCTCAGTAAATCTCACACGAAAATTACGTGACTGAAATTGTTAATAGTCATTTTTATTTCGCAAAAATGATATAGAGTATTTTTGATTAACGTATAACGCTTTGTTTAAAACAAATAAGCAGAACGCAGATGTTTTCAAGGAATAAAATTTTGATGTAGGCATTTTTTGTTTTGTTTTGTTTTTTTATTTTAGGGAAAATTATGCTGCCTATCTAAATAAATGAAAAGTGACGGGAAATCCGCTTTTTCATTTTTCAAAACGTAGGTTAGGTTTACACTGGAAAAATAAAATTATCCGAGGAGACACGACGAAAACGCGTTAACGAAATTGATGAATTGCGAGCGAATCTTAATTAATCGTCCATGGCGTAACATTATTAAAGAACGACTGCATAGAATTGTATTCACGTGTTGAAAAGAAAACTAAAACGAATTGAAGATAAAACACGTTCAAATTGAATCGACATTTTTTCGCGCTTAAATCGACAAACTCTTTTGTTCGGGTTAATATAAAAATTAAATAAAGAAATTCGCTGGAAATTTTGTAAAATAGAGAATTTCAAGACGTAATTTAATCAGCGCTGTTAAAGATGGAGAATTTATCACAAAACGACTCAATCGATTGTAAATGCAAGTTTTTTTTTATTGCCTTCGCAAAATGAATTTATTTATATCGAATGAAAATAACGAAGGAAAACAATTTTTCAAAACCATTCGTCATCTCCAAAACACTATGTTGTTTCGAAATCGTAGCGTAAAAAAAAAATAAAACGATTATCGTACGATTTGTTGTTCCAATAACATCCCTCGAGTTTATTTACCGTAGGATTTGCAACCTTTCGCTGACCGGACGTCGTTTTTACGATAAAAAATTGACATCACATGAAGTTTATTTTTTAGTTTCGTGAAAAACTCGGTTTTATGTGGATTTAGATTTAAATGGATAGAAATGGGAAATAAAAGCTCGAGAAAATATTTTATTTTATATGTTTAAATAGGCTACGCGAGTATTTTATTCTATATTACGCATGTTGACACAAATGGTAAATTTGTATTTCGTATAGTCGATCATAGTACTGATTCTGAAAAATAAGAATATTCTTCGATTTAGTATGTTTCTTTCGATTCCCTCGAAATATTTGATGCATAAATCTTCATACACATTAGTATATGTACGAATAATAAAATGGTTGTACAAAGTATAAAAGCAGAATAATTTCAACAAGATTCCTTTCAGTTATACATATATAATATCTTATTCATGCATTTTATTTTTCAAGAAAACACTATAAAAACATATGTTAATCATTTTCAAGATTTTTTTCGCTTAATGCATCGCGCTAGATTTTTTTCTAATGACAATAGAAAAATCTGTTTAATTTTCGGCTATTAGCCTTTGTTTTGAACCAATTCCAAGATAAGCAGACAACTAGGCAAATATATCTCTTTCCTATAGGAAATTTTATGTAAATGTTTATTGTGAACCGAAGAGGAAACCATTGGTTAACAAAATTAAACAATGAAAATAACGATGGTATTAGTTAGGTAATTGAATAGAATGAGATCGTGTTCTGTAATGTTAATCATAATGAAGCTTGGAAGACCAAGTTAACTAATCGTAACAAACTTACGGTCACTTTTTGAAAACTTAAAAATTCTCTTTTGGTGAGAACAAAAACATATGAAGGATTGTGTACCCATCGAGTATCGAATACACTAGCCTACGGTGAACGTTATTTCAACCAAGTTACACATTTTCATTGAACTAGATTCGAATTTCCTGAGAAACCGAATCACATAAAACCATCATGTACAGCCTTTAATCATTGCTGAAATAACCTTCCCTACGTAAAGTTCAATATGCTCGATATCTAGTAGCATTCTAAGCCCTTTTTCTTCATTTTTTGCTTTTCTCTTTATTGGAGTGAAGAATTAGGTTCTAATTTAGTATCGTAATTTTATAAAATAAGAGTTTATGGCTATGAAAAGATCAGTCATACAGGGTGTCTTAATTCAATATGATCTCCTCAATACCATACGTAGGGCTATTTATGTGACACTTAAGCATGATTAGTTGCTTATTATACTCGCTGAAGAGGCCGAAATACAAAAGTATACAGAATAACAGAAAGATATTTTTCTGGAAGCTTTTTTATATTTCTCGATTTTTTTTTTAATTGGAATAAAAATGTATGATATTTCAGTTTTGGCTTCATCTAAAGTGCGACAGGTATAAAAAATTTTCCCATTTCTTAAAGCTAAATAGTTGAAGAAAGTTGGAATTAAAAAAAAAAAAACTCAAACAGAAGGGAAAATTAGGCTTCGTTGCTCACTTGGCTACACAACATGCGCCACTGGTAATTAACTTGAAATTATTTAAATTTTATTTTTATTTTTCATCTTTGTAAGAATGGAACTGCAACGTACTTATAAATAATGAAGTTACAACGACATCAGACCTTTGAAAGACATGTGCATGTATAGGTATGAATTGTATAGACTATAGAAATATTACCGTGCGTCCAAGTGATTCGGGTACAATCAGCGCAAAACTCAGTTTGTTGTTGACATAATAAGAGTTAAACTACAATTTCTAAATCAGAAATCATTTTAAATTACTTTAATGAATTCTAAGCCTGATAAATTCATTTCAACTGCATTACAATTTCTTTGCATTTGAAAAAACTAATTTTGAATAATTGGAAAAGAGATTTTTTCGCTGATTGTACCCGAATCACTTGGACGCACGGTATTATCATTCATCTATATATTTTGACTGATGAAATCAGTATTTTGCGGATGAAGAAATGTCAGTCGTTCCATCATTTTTGAATATCTTTTCTGAAAAAACATCAAAATCGAAAATAGATGATAAAAGCTATTCTTACGACGATGGATTAGAAAAAGATGTACTTTCAAGTAACTTTACCCACACAGAATTTGGCCCAAACCTTAACAAATAATGCGAGGAGATTGAAATGACTGAAAATTATTAAATTTATAGTATGATTCCAGTGACCGATATTGTTATTAAATAATTCTTTCTGTTCAACTTTCATCCCTCTTACGATTCACAAGCCCTAAAATAGGAAAAGTCGAAAGCATATCGATAATGGAACTTTCAAATACCAAGTAAATGTTCACCGAGCTGAGAATTCATTGATTGAATATTTACGCTTGTATATCTTCAAAACATAAATATCAAATGAGTGGCAGTCGAGAAGAAGAGTACAAAAAGGGAGGTTTAAAATTTTGAAAAATGGAAAAAAAACCTTGCTTATAAAATAGATGATCATTGAAATAATGATGCCTACACGATGTCTTGGATGATAACTAATCATTTTAGATCACTAAAATTAAAATAAAGTGCAACTATAGTTCCAAAATTTACATCATCTCAGCTGATCCATAAAAAACTGTATTGGATCACCAACGTGAAGGAAATATTTTTCAAAC
>VFXL01000426.1:0-30055 GCA_009761765.1 Phenacoccus solenopsis | reverse complement strand
TGTTTAACACTCAAAAACTGCGAAAAACTGGTTATTTGAGAAAAAATATTAGGAAAGCAGAAGTTACTGAAAGGTACTTGAAATTCAACAAATTACTACCCTCCGCCTTCATTTTCAAGATAGGCAACTACGCAACTTGCTGGACACTTGAGAGATTCGAAAAACTGGTCATTTATGGGAAAGTATTGGGGAGTAGAAGTTATTCAGAGGTATTTGAAATTCAACAAGCTAGTACTCTTTGCCTTCATTTTTATGATAGGCAACTTGTTTAACACTCAAAACTGCGAAAAACTTTATTTGAGAAAAAGTATTAGGAAAGCAGAAGTTACTGAGAGGTACTTGAAATTCAACAAATTACTACACTCCGCCTTCATTTTCAAGATAAGCAACTACGCAACTTGCTTGACACTTGAGAGATTCGAAAAACAGGTTATTTGTGGAAAAGTATTGGGGGAGTAGAAGTTGTTGAGAGATATTTGAAATTCAATAAGCTACTACGCTTTGCCTTCATTTTTACAACAGGCAACTTGTTCGACACCCAAAAACTGCGAAATAACTAGTCATTTAAGAAAAAGTATTAGGAGAGCAGTTACTAAGAGGTATTTAAAATTGGAATTCAATAAGATACTACTTTCTGCCTTGATTTTTAAGACAGGCAACTCCTTTGACTGTTAAAACTTGCGAAAAAACTGGTTTCTGCAGAAAAGTATTAGGAGAGTAGAGGTCGATGAAAGGTATCTGAAATTCAACTTGACACTCTATGCCTTAATTTCAAAGGTAGGCAACTAATTTTGCATGCAAGAACAGCAACCAATATGTGTAAAACTATTTATTTGAAAAAAGTACATAAATTAAGAAAACAGAAGATACTAGAGGCTTTTAAAACTAATACAAATTATCGTTTCTCTTATTGAAACGGGTTAGCAAAATTCTCTACATTTTGTTTGAAACAATTGTAAAATAAAGTGCCTACTTTTACTTAGAAGGCAAAAAACAGTACAACTTTAATTTTGAAGCCCATCAATTATTTCTACTCTTCTAGTACTTTCTCTCAAATAACCAGTTTTTTTGTAGTTTTGAGTGTTAAACAAGTTGCCTGTCTTGAAAATCGAGGCAGAGAATAATAATTTGTTGAATTTCAATCTGAATAATTTCTGCTCTCCCAATACTTTTTCCTAAATAACCAGTTATTTCGCAGCTTTTGAGTGTCAAACAAGTTAGTTGCCTATCTTGAAAATCAAGGCAGAGAGCAGCAATTAATTAAATTTTAAATATTTCTCTATAACCTCTACTCATACAATACGTAGTTTTCGAGTGTTGCTTGTCTTGAAATTAAACCCATGATTTGACATAGAAATTATTTTAGTAACATAAAAGAAACGATTCATAATTAGTGGCGAATGAATCAACAACTTTCAAATTAAAGGCATGGATTTAACATGTTTTACCGAAGCTGAATCATTTACCTACGCGAAAATTGAAAGTAAAAATAATTATATTTTAAAAGTTCAATTTCTTTTTTTTATTTCTTCAATGTTTTTCATTAATTTTGATCCAATTCCATCAGATCAATGGCACACACAACGTATTCGACATGGAACTTATTTTTCATAGACGTAAGATAAATTGCCTAATTTCAAATTGAAGATAATTGAAATTTACTGTTGAATATAAGGCATTCATCTGACAGAGCTATAATAATATAGTTGTCCATACCATATCAAAAATTGTAGTTGTTGCTTATTAGACAGTATTTTGCAAAATTTCTTTGGCAAATTTTTGTTGCTCAATTTCATTCGCACAAATAAGAAATGAAACCAACAAAATATATTTATGAGTCAAGAGATTAAATTCGAGTATTTTAAAATCATAACCTTTTCTGAGCAGCTGCTTCACGAAACCTATTAGAACTAGTTTTCACCTGATCATTTGTTGCATTTGCACCCTAGCATTGGGAAAAATCTAGACTTTTTCATCGAAAAAATGACTGAATGATATCATGATGCAAATAAAACTTGGCTCATTTCTTCGACAATCCTTTTGACGTCGCAACATAATTCGGTCTCATTAATTTTGGGATAATAAAACGTTAAGTAGGCATGAAAATGACCTTCAATTTCTTTTTTCTTGGTCAATTAAGGCACATTAGTTCAAGTGGTAAAGTGAAACTAAAGTAGTAAATAAAGATTGGGTGATATTTTTTCTGAAGTTGATTCATAAAAGCAGAGAATTTCTTTAAGAAGGTCAGTTCATTTAATTGGTGAAATCGGATTTTTGTATCAATCGCCAACATTCAACATCCTTACGCCTATTCGAAGTAATTTCAAGGTTTAGACAAAACTCAAAAAATTTGTAAGCCACGAGATAATTTGAAAGTAGTTCTCGCGGTATTTTAATTAAAATTCTCAACTCGTATTCTACGCAATTAATTAAAAATTTACTTCGCTAGAATATGAAAATTGCCTCCAAGTTGATGTTTGTTCTGCTCACTCATTTAAAGGATTATAGAAATGAAACTGTCATTAAATAGTGCACAAATCTAATGGTAATTAGGATAAAATATTACAAATATACACGAAAATACACCAGTTTCTGACTACAATTACATAACTCAAAGTCGTCAAACAACTTAACGATGCGTCAATAGACTACTTTCAACGAAATATATTAAAATAAAGGTCTCATTATGTATTCCAAACGAATAAACATACGCTTCACCTGAAAAATTTCCTGTATATAGCTCCCAAAAATCAACTGGTTGCTCGAATATTTAATTACTAAAGCAATGAATATTTCGCAAGCAATGGGTTGGAAAACTTTACTTTACACAACGTTGTACATTTTAGGTCAATAATTATATACACGTATTTTCATTGAAGAGCAGGTCACACTTAATATAGGTATAAATTAAAAAATTTATTGAGTGTAGATGAACTTGGCCCAATCTGTTCTGTAGCGCTGCATATTAGGTTATTTTATCTATGGTAGAAATGGTTATGAACGTTGTTTCATTTCCAATGCCTTTCGTTGCTTTTCTCGCATCAGATCAGCATCCCTACGAAACAAAAGATTAATATCAATAATTAATTCGTAATAGGCCAAGCTTCACGCTTTAATAAATTTACCTTTGCTTTCTTTGCTCCAAACTCATTCCTTTATTAGAATTTTTTTCGTTGGCAGCTTTCCTTTTCTGAAGCTCGATCTGCTTCTTCATGTTCTTTTCCCTGGCCAAATCCCTAGCATTACCTCCTGTTGGCGGTAAATAAAACATATTACGAAATAAACATCATTATGTTGACAAAGCCTGATATTAATTTCGTTTCACTTTCAATGCCAATGCACTCTGCCACACTAAATGTAGAATGGGGCCACAAAGCACATCGGGTGGGCAATTGCCATTCTTTTCGAAAGTAATTCTCGCTCTGCGAGGTAATAATATCACGTTAATTCAAAGGCGAACAATAAAATGAGAAGATGATTCATGAAAATACTTCACGCTTATGTAAGAAATAAACGCTATCACTAAAAATAACATAGCGAAAATAAACTCGAACTTACTAGTCATTTTCAAGTATTCTATGTCTCCGATACCAAGAACAAATGACACCCAATGGAGTTATCGAAGAAGCAATATACTAGACGAAATGAAAAAAGAAAAATTAACAGATAATTCGCGAATTTACAATGAAATTCACTTAATTTCGAAACAACTATTATGAATGCCTATAAGATTACAGGCAAGAACGCAGATTTAACATACTACAACAACTACACATCACACTGTACACAAAAGCAGTAGGAGTGGGGAGTAAGTGTGGAATGAACTGAAGCTTGGAAAAATTAAAAAGTAGGAAATATTTTTCTGTTTGCCTACACTGTTCGCATCAAGGTTCCTAACATGTTCCTGTAGAGAGCTCTAGTTCCTGGAGCTTTCTTTAAAAACATCATAATTTTACAATGCCACAAAATCAATTTTTCATACTTTGCGTAACAAAAGCGCTACTTTACCTCCCGCTCGCTAATCGGTAATCGCTCGGGTCTCAAACGAGCGCTTTTCTCCCGCATTTAAGAAAAATTTCGTTCACTACTCGGGAGAAAAATTGATTCTACACTCGTGTGACTTATCACCCTCGTTTTGCTCGGGTAACAAACCTCACACTCGTCAACTTAGACCATATATATATACTACGTATATGGACTGCTAATTTTTATCAATTTAACATTAACTTTATGGAAACTCGCTGTAACGAAGTTTGCTAAAGTCCACGTTTCCAAAGCATATTTCCAAACTGTACCCCCAACTGGCCACTTATACTACTAGCGCGCTATCCGCTTACGCAGGGCTGCAAAAACGATACCTTAATGGAACGGAAAAACGTAACGAAACTGCATTTTCCGGTAAATAACGTAACGATACCTGTACAAGATAACGGAAAAAATTAAAAAACGGTAACGAAACGATACCAGATACTAGAAAATTTGAAAACCGACACCAGAACAATACCGATACCGGAACCTTTTTCCGTTATTTTTCTATTATTATTATTATTATTATTTTTTTTTTTTCATTTTTCCTATTACTAATATGTAAAAAATAAAATTGCCAGTATTATTTGAGTAAATTATCAAGTATGTAGAAATTATAGATGTACATGTTATGTAGCAACCCTATCCCTATCACCTGTTCACCTCTCTCATTACTTATAATTAAAGGCATTAGTATTGTACTTGTCGTGGAACGCTAGGGCATTTCACGAATACGTAGCCATCGTCACAGGAAAAGAAGGGCATGACCTTCTCGCGCCATATTGGTTGAAGATACTTGTATGCAATAGACGTCTTTATACATTTTTCATGTTAATTGTTTTATTATGTGAATTAGACGAATAAAGTTTAAATATGGATTGATTTATGATTGAAATACAACAAGAATCATAACATGGTAGCAGAGAAAAGTAACGATCAATTATTAAAGTATGTAAATTTGTGTAAATAGAATCATTTCTGTAAATATCCCCCTTTGTGCGTAAAACGCGTTTTTTTCGTATGTCGCGTCGTTATTCGAGAGTACCATTCTGAACTTAAGGCCTTGCGGCAACAATGGTATCAGTTCGTCGCGATTTCCCTTACTTAATAATCAAATTTACAAATTGAAAATTTGAAATCAATAGTGTTAATACTATGGCATTTGTTCCGCTAATTACAATCGAGGGAGCCAAGCTGCTAGAAGCTTTGCCAAAAAAAATGGAGGAAGCCAACAATTTTCTCCAAGGCGACATTTCAAAAACGGAAATGATCGAGGCAAAGAAGACGTTGGCAAGCTTGAAATTATTGGTTCAAAGCCTCGTAGGAATAAAGGAATCCATTGTGCAACTCAGCTCGAAACAAAGAGAAGAATGTAAGGTAAACCTCACAGAATTAGTTGAAGTTTTACTACAAGCAAAAGAATGTGTCTGCGAACTGGAAGTGCAAATAAATGAACATTCTAAAAAGGAAGAACAATTTCAACCATTTGTCACTCAGAACGCTAGCAATGATGAGAAGAAACCCAACGTGAAACTGCCAAAGCTCGAACTTCAGAAATTTAACGGTCAAATCACCAAATTTGCTGAATTTTGGGAGGCCTTTGAAACGTCAGTTGATCACTCAACCACCATAACTCAGGTAGAGAAGTTCATATTTTTACGAAGCTATGTAACTGGTAATGCAGCAAATTTGCTTCAAGGTCTCAGCTTGACTGCAGCCAATTATGAAATTGCAAAAAACCTACTACAAAACAGGTATGGTGATAAACAAATAATAATTAATGCCCATTATAATGCATTACGTAAATTAAATAAAGCAGAATATAATACAAAAAGCCTACGTAATACTTTGGATATTATTGAGAAAAATTTACGTTGTTTAGAGGTATTAAAAGAGAATGTAAATCATAATAGCCTTTTATCGATAATTTACGAAAAATTTCCGAGCGAAATTTTAATTACAATAGAAGAAAAAAACGATGTAATAAACATGGAAATACTCCGCAATGGTTTGAATAAATTGATAACATCTCGAGAAAGGGTGGAAAATTTTTCGAACTCTAATCAAAAAGCTTATCAAAATTTTAACGAAAACCAACCATCTACATCAAATGCGAAAATTTCGAATATAAATAAGCCATTAAATCAGATGAAAATTATCTGTAAATTTTGTGGTAAAGATCATTTTTCTGATGTTTGTGATGAATATAAAACGTTGGAACAACGTAAACAAAAAGTAAAGAATCTTTGTAATTTATGTTTGAAAGATAACCACGAAATTAAGCAGTGTAATTATACAAAATCATGTTATTATTGCAAGAAGAAGAAAAAACATCACCAGAGCTTATGCCCTGAGAAATTTGGTTCAGTAACAACGTTTGTGCAACCCAACTCGTTGAATGCTCAAAATGAGAAAGAAACGAAGAAGAAGGAGTCAAATGTGGTAAAACCAACCAACACAACAGCGTTCTTAACCCAAGCACAGCAAAAAGAAACCGCTACTCTCACATATGCAGAAGTAACCTTCGTCGAATCGGACATAAAAGCTACGCCAACAAAGGTAACACACTCAACATTAGCTATATTAGATACGGGTAGTGAAAAGAGCTACATTACCGAAGATCTTGTAAAAAAGCTCAAGTTAAAACCAGAGTACTACGAATCTTTGACAATAGGTCAGTTTGGTGGTACATCTACGCACACAGAAACTGGAGTAATTTCTATAAATTTAAAACTGAACGATAATTTGGTTTTAACTATTAAAGCCAACTCGGTAAAACAAATAACAGGCGATAGTAAAAATCGATTATTGCCAAATGATTTTTGTAAATCTGACTTATTGAAAAATTTAGATTTTGCTGATAAAGGGAATTATCATAAAACTGAATTGTTGATAGGTAACGATTACTTGTTTGATCTTCTCACTTTAGAAAAAATTAAAATTCGTGAACACTTGTATTTAATTGGCTCGAAATTAGGCTGGTTACTTGCAGGAAGAATAACAAGTGAAGAACAAAACCAAGTAAACACTACTTGTTTATTATCGTCGTTAGGAGACCCAATACAAAAAATTTGGTCTTTGGATACAATTGGAATTAGAGAAAACCCAAAGGAAACGGAAAACGACGAGGCTGTGAAAACATTTTACGATCAGGTAAAATACGAAAATAATACATATACCGTATCATGGCCCTGGAAAAAAGAAATTCCAGATTTGCCAACAAATTATGGACTCGCGCTAGGTCAATTACAAAGTTTAACTAAACGTATGAATTCGGATATGTTAGAAAAGTACGGTAATATATTCGACGAACAAGAAAATAAAGGTATTATAGAGGTAGTAAATGAAAATAAAAGCGATTTATGCCACTATTTACCCCATCATGGAGTATATACCCCTGATAAAACAACTAAAATGAGAATTGTTCATAATGGTTCAGCAAAAACCAAGAAAAATAATCCTAGCCTAAACGATTGTTTGTTGAAAGGTCGTGTATTATTAGAAGACTTAACGACTCACCTTTTACGTTTTCGCAAGAAACCAATCGCATTAATTGCTGACATAGAAAAAGCATTTCTACAGATTAACCTAAATGAGAAGGATAGAGATGTCGTTCGTTTCCTATGGTTAAAAAACCCAAAAGAAGGATTTTCTTTAGACAATATCAAGGTTTATCGGTTCACTAGAGTACCTTTCGGTATTATTTCTAGCCCATTTCTGCTTGGAATGGTTATAAATTATCATTTGCAAAAGTTTCCTGATTTACATCATTTTTCCGAAGAATTTTACGTTGATAACCTAATTTCAGGAGCTGATAGTGAAAAAGAGGCATTGGAAATTTACGATAAGTTGAAGGAATGTTTCAACAGTGCCTCAATGAATTTAAGAGAATGGAATAGTAATTCTGAATCTGTAAAAAATTACTTCAAAGAAGCAGATAAGAATCAAGATGAAGAAACAGGCATTCTTGGTTTAATTTGGAATGTAAAAAAGGATACCCTCCAAATAAAATTATCACGAAAAATCAAGGAAACTTTGCCAATAACAAAACGATTAGCGCTTCAACAAACTTCATCAATTTTTGATCCCTTAGGTTTTTTTGCTCCGATTACTTTAATGGCAAAAATTTTTATAAAAAATTTATGGTCGAAAAAAGTAGAATGGGACGATATTGTTGGTGAATCAGATCAACAAAGATGGTTAGAAATAAAAGAGAACTTGATAAAAATATCTGATATGCAAATTGATCGCTTTATCGGTAATTTTCAAGGTCATACAACTTCATATCAAATTCACTGTTTCACAGATGCGTCGAAAAATGGATACGCAGCAGTCATTTACATCCGTATTAAAGAAGAAGAAAATGTGAATGTGAAACTGATATTTGCTAAAGCGAGAGTATCGCCAGAAAAAGAAATATCAATTCCACGTTTGGAATTAATAGCTGCAACTATTGGAGCAAGAATGATAAAATTCGTTCAAAAAGTTTTTAATATGCAAAGTCAAACATTTCTATGGTCAGATTCAAAATGTGTTCTATATTGGATTCAGTCTGAAAAAATCCTACCCATTTTCATTCAAAGGCGAGTGAAAGAGATAAAGAATGGAAATCACACGTGTCGATATGTACCATCTAAACAAAACCCGGCTGATATAGCCTCTAGAAGCTGTACCTTTGACGAATTAAATGAATCATACTGGTGGAATGGACCAATATGGTTAAAAGCAGATGAAGAAAACTGGCCAAAAGGAATTGAAATTTCAGTAGAAGACGCAGTTGAAGAGCCGATAGAAACAAAAACACTATTGGTTAATGAAAATGAAATTAAACCTCCATTTGAAATAGATAATACGCGTTTCTCAACGATGAAAAAGTTATTACACACAACTGCATACATAGCACTGGCAATAAAATTATTTAGAAAGGAAACAGTTGAAAAAATAATAAATATTGAAGCAGCTGAATTAAAATGGATAAAATATGAACAAAGAAGAAGTTATGGAAGCCATTATACTCCAAAAATTAAAGGTTTAAATGTTTTCAGAGATGAAGCAGGAGTAATTCGCTGTAAAGGAAGGATTGAAAATGCAGAAATTTCAATAGAAGAGAAATATCCGATCTTATTACCAAAATGTTATTTTGTCGAACTATTAATTATGAAAATTCATGTTGAAAATGCGGGTCATAGTGGAACTTCGCATACGCTAGCCGCATTGAGAAGCAAATATTGGATACCTCAAGGAAGAAGAATGGTATACCAAACAATAAAAAAGAGATGTTTTGTATGTAAAAGATATGATGCAAAACCTTTTAAACCACCGCAAATAGCACCCTTACCGCAGTTTCGAATGGATGTGAAGTGCGTACCATTCACAAATGTTGGAATCGACGTGTTTGGACCAATATTGGTTCGAGTGAATATTGATCCAAAACAACCAAAAGAAAAGAGATGGGTCATGATTTTCACATGCATGACAGTACGTGCAATTCACTTGGAAGTTTTAGAAAAAATGACCTCAGGAGAATTTTTGCACGCATTCCGTCGTTTTAAGGCAAGGCGAACGACACCTAAAATAGTGATTTCAGACAATGCACCTCAATTTATTGTCCTTGAAAATATTATAAAAGAGCTCTGGAAAACTATTACAGAAGATGGAGAAATACAAAGATATTTCGCTAAAGAAAAAATTGAATGGAAAAGAATCCCACCAAAAGCGCCTTGGATGGGGGGTGCATATGAAAGGTTAATACAAATTACAAAAAATTCGATAAAACGCACCTATCATACAATCACCCTTTCAAATAGGCAACTCATAACAGTAGTAGCAGAAATCGAAGGAATTGTAAATTCAAGACCCCTTACGTACATTGGCCAAGAACCAGATTGTGTAATCTTAACACCGAACCACTTTCTACAGGTTAAATTCCCGGCATTCAATATGGGAAACCCAGAAAACTTAGGAACAAATGTACGAGAAAAACTTGTGAGCCTTTGGAAAAAATCAGAGGAATATCTTGACCAGGTATGGAGATACTGGCAACAACATTATCTCCTGAGTCTACGCGAAAGAAGCGAGAAGATGAAAATAGATTATAGGACTACACAAAGACCACCAAAGGTTGGAGAAGCCGTTTTAATCATCGATCAACCCGAAAATAGAGGTAGTTGGAAAATTGCCATCATTGAAAAAGTTATACAAAGCAGTGACGGGAACATACGCTCGGTGCAATTAAAAACCAGCGAAAACCATACTATTCGACCTATATCAAAAATTGCCCCATTAGAACTAGATATTGAAAATTGCGACGAAGAACAATGGGAGCTTGCAGATGTGCGGGATGAACTACAAATACCCGCATCAAATCAAAATGATGAATGGGCAAACGCAGATACCCAACAAAATGTAAACGAGGACTTACAACAAGAGGATGAATTTGACGAAATAGTTCAAATTGAATGTTTAAGTCTCAGCGAAGAAGAGGAAATTTAAATCGTAAACCTTAATATCATAAAATTATTCATAATGTATTATGTACTAGTGTAATACGTTTAAATTTATTTTAGTAGCTTATACTTTATTTTATATTAAACTTGATAATTTTTTGATTTTTTCAAATAATTTAGCTTACGAGTTAGGTTCTAATATGCTCGTTTCTCAGTTTTAATTTTTATTTAAAAAACAATTTATACTTATGCAAACTTAAATTTATCGTAAATTTTATTCTATGTTAACTTTTATCTTATTTTATTTTTTATTTTTGGCCCCGGAGTGTCGTGGAACGCTAGGGGCATTTCACGAATACGTAGCCATCGTCACAGGAAAAAGAAGGGCATGACCTTCTCGCGCCATATTGGTTGAAGATACTTGTATGCAATAGACGTCTTTATACATTTTTCATGTTAATTGTTTTATTATGTGAATTAGACGAATAAAGTTTAAATATGGATTGATTTATGATTGAAATACAACAAGAATCATAACAGTACTATTGTTGTGATTTTGTGAATCTTGTGATCCTTGTGTTTTTTGCTACCTGCTGTGTGCTACCCTGCTGCCATATAAGGTTGTTTACTGTTTATATTTTACATCCAGTTGGAGATTGACTAATGTTCATGAGTGATGAGTCTATGTAAAATATTCTATTTCTATTTAAAATTCAAAAGTAAGTGAAGTTAATTTTATTGAAGATTTATTAATAATATAAATAAATAGTTTTACTTCTAAATCTAGTCCGCTTCTAAGCTACTAATAACCAAAATGCATGATGAGTGATGCTTTACATGTTGTTTATTTTATCATTTTTATGCTCTATGCTAGCAAATAAATTATTTTTGAACATGATTTTAGTTCGACTTTTCAGTTTGTTACTATATTATACCATTAGGTACTCCAGTACTCATCATCACTAAAAAATATGTCAATCCAGGTGATCCTTGAACCATACTCTTATGAGTCTTATGTAAGTATTAAAGGACTGATATGCAAATATTCAAATACATTATAAGTACAGGACTGATATGCTAATATTCAAATGTATAATTGTCTTAGAAATTAGGAGGTGTAATAAGTCGTAGTGCTATACACTAATACACCTATAATATTTCAAATAATAGTTTTGAAGTTTGAAATTACTGTGTATATAAAAAATTGTTTGCTTAAAAAAGTAGTTGAAATGCTTATTTACATATTTAGATCACTTCAGAAATGAGATTAGGGGTTATTAACACATATAGTAATAGCATGCGTTATATTTTGTATCAATTCTAGTATTGTTCAATGTATTGCTTAAAAATGTGTAGGTATAGTAGTTAAAATTTAATTTTCAATTAATCGTTTATATAATATATCAATCATATCATTGTAATTGAAAATTATTATCATTTTTATAGATGCCTCCTCTTCGAGGGCCTGTAGCAGATTACTTCACCATAAATGTTGACGATTCGTGTGTTTGTAAAATTCAAATACAGATATCAAAAATAGGAAAGGATGGAACCATTTAATACAATTAAATTAATTAATAATTATTATTTGATTAACGTAATCACATGGAAAAAATTAATAATACTGCTTACAATTCATTCATTATTATTATTAGGCTGGACCAGATTTTTTTCCAATTTTGAAAGTTGGTTTAAAACTTGGAATACATATTCAATAATTTTTGAAAAATAACAATACCAGTACCGATACCAATACCCGAACATTTCAAATAACGAAACGGTAACGATATAAAATACCGGAACATATTAAATAACGATACCAGAACGATAACGATACCGAATCCATTTGAAAAACAATACCGGAACGATACCGGATAACATTATCGTTCCGTTTTTTCAGCCCTGCGCTTACGTGACTTCGTGTTATAATATAAGTAATCTTAATACAATCATATTATTTTTGAATAAAAAATAATAAAAAAAAACTCGAGGAAAGGAATGTAGTTTTTAGAAATTTCTCATGGTATGATTTTTTTATAAAAAAATTTCTTGAGGTAAGGAATATACAAAAAAGATAAGTTGAGGTGAGGAATGTAGCTTTTAGGTATGTATTGTGGTAAGATTTTTCTATAAAAAAACATCTCTTGAGGTAAGGAATGTATAGAAAGGATGAATGCACTGAGGTAAGGACTTAGCGAGAAAAAAAAAAGTAAAATTAAAATTTTCGCTGATACAGGATTCGAACCACGAATGTACGTCCTACGCTATTGCACGGCGCTTAAACCACTCCGCCAAGGCGGTTGGTTAGCTGAACAGCGTTGGAAAGAATATTCAAACACACAAAGTAATCAATCTACACACACGAATATTGTTATCAGCCATGACCGACTCGAATAACAGGCCGAACAACAGAAGTTGGCAACACCGATATCAGCTGATGTATTGGGATCCTTCAGCGAAAGAGTCGGTACCTGGTGGTTTATTAATTATTGTAAAGATGGATTATTCAGTTATAAAGTGAAACTGTATTAATTTACTTTATGTTTATGTTTCGAAGGAAATTTCATAAAATAAGTTCAATACAACAACTATAGAAAATGATTCTATCCTTTCTGCTGGTCAGAAAGCGAGGTTTCTACCTCACAATAAGAGCAAAAACAGTTGTGTCGTTAGTGGGTGTAAAAATAAGTAAGTTGAAAAAATAAAACATATAATATTGTATTTTAATTATCATTGGTCTTTACAAATTGTGATTGTTTCATATACACTATCAAACTCTGATTTCAGACGGAAGTGGCCTGGGGTATCCTTTCACAATATTCCCAATACTCCGAAAAGACGACAATTATGGGTACATCGATTACAGCTTCAACGCAAGCCACTGCGTAGAGCTGTGGTTTGTAATGAACATTTTTCTTCATCAAACTTCTTCCATTATGCAAACAGTAAAACTAGAAGGCTTACGAAAAAAGCTACACCCACTCAATATTTGCCACGCCGAAAAATATCCTCTTCATCCCCAGTGACAACCGCACAATTTCGAACTTTGGAAACTCCTCGTAAAAACTTGTTCAAGTAAAATCCTGTGCATCTTTAGTTACTGTTTTACATTGCTCATGAAAATCTCATTGATGTATGTTATTTAATTAGAAGTACAAGTGATGAAATAGAAGAACCAAATTATACTTCGCAAGATGAGATTGGTATAAATAGCACTGGTGAATTTCTTTCGATTCCTGAACATAGCACTGTGCAATATTTGTCTTCTCTAAAGTAAGTAACTTTTTTGTGTGTGTTCGATTACTTCATTCTAAATATTGATATCACTGATTTGTATTTTATGATTTACTTATTAGTGATATAGAAAAAAATTCTTATAATGACTTTCAAATTTTCGAAAATGAAGCTGCCAATATTTTACTATCGTTACAAAAGTATGTACAGTAGTACTTACTTACTTACTCACTCACTTATATATTCAATTTTTAATAAGTAAATGTATGCTACATTGCTGCCTTAAAAATATTGTTTCACTTTCATTTGTTTCTCCTTATTTCATAGGGTTAATGAAAAAACGAATTCTTATATCGAACTTCGAATTTCTGAGAATGAAGCTGCTAATATTCTACTATCACTCCAAAAGTATGTGGAGCATCATTATTTATTCGTAAGATCGTAAAATGAAGTATTTGTACGTTATTTCAACTGTATTATTTCATGTTTCCTCCTTAGTATTAGCGAAGAAACAAAATCGGATGTTGAACTTCGAATTTCTGAGAATGAAGCTGCTAATATTCTACTATCACTTCAAAAGTATGTAGAGCATCATTATTTATTCGTAAAATGAAGTAATTTGTACCTTATTTCAACTGCATTCTTTCATGTTTCCTCCTTAATATTAGCGAAGAAACAAAATCGGATGTTGAACTTCGAATTTCTGAGAATGAAACAGCTAATATTCTACTATCACTCCAAAAGTATGTAGAGCATCATTATTTATTCGTAAAATGAAGTAATTTGTACCTTATTTCAACTATATTATTTCATGTTTCTTCCTTAGTATTAACCAAGAAACAAAATCGGATGTTGAACTTCGAATTTCTGAGAATGAAACTGCTAATATTCTACTATCACTCCAAAAGTATGTAGAGCATCATGATTTATTCGTAAAATGAAGTAATTTGTACCTTATTTCAACTGTATTATTTCATGTTTCTTCCTTAGTATTAACCAAGAAACAAATTTGGATTTTGAACCTCCAGTTTGTGAGAATGAAATTACAAATAATTTATCATCATTCCAGAGGTATGTAGAACGATTTCTTTTCTCACAGATACTGCATATCACTTGCGACTGTTTCATTTTCATTATTAATAATCACACATGTTTACTCAATGAGTTGACAAGTACATCTAGCAAGTTACTTAATGATTATCATTTTTTTCTTAGCTGTTCAACTGATACATCAAACGCTAGTGTCCAAACCGTACCAATAATCTCAAATCCCTGCCGAATCCCATTATTAGACAGCATCGAGAAAGACCGACAATTAACTGCTGTTACTGGTGTACACAGTTTACAATTATTCGATAGTATTTGTGCAGCAGTACGTCAATACAATACAAGACTGAATTATAACGATGATGTGCATGCCTTAGACTGCGAGAGCAGGATTTTACTTACCTTTATGGTTTTGAAGCTCAACATAAGTTTTGAAAGTTTGGGTAAGAAAGAAATGTGTTATTAAAATATGACTATACACCGACACCGTAGATCGCGAGTAAGGGCGCATGTTTCTAAATCACAGAATATTTTAAATTTCCAATTTTAATAATAAAGTACTTGGAAGGGTTATTATGGTACAAACTAACTCTGAAATACATTTTTCCTAAAACTATGTTTTTTTTATACACCCTTATTCGTGAAACACTGTTATATATTCAAGTTCTACCCATTAAATGCTGTAATTTTTTGTAGGTGTATTCTTCAAAATCTCACCTGTAACATGTTCAAGGTACTTTACAAAAACTGTTAACCTTTTATCTATGATATTGAAGAACTTCATTGTGTGGCCATCAAAGCAAAGTATTGAAGAAAATATGCCCAAGTGTTTCAAAAAGTATCCAAATACTAGAGTGATAATAGACTGCACAGAGATAAAAGTTGCTAAGGCAAACTGTATTACGTGTAATATCCAAACATACAGTTTATACAAGAGTAATCATACAATAAAGTTTCTTGTAGCAATAGCACCATCCGGCCTAGTTACCTACCTCAGCGACATATTTGGTGGAAAAGCGTCAGATAAACATATTTTCTTACATAGCAAGATACTACAATTATGCGAAATGGGTGATGGAATTATGGCAGACAAAGGTTTCCTGATAAATGAGGAATGTAACAACGTTGGTGTGTAATTGATTCAGCCGCCATTCAAAGAACCTTGTGAAAAGCAGTTGTCCCACTTACAATGTGAAAAAAATAGAGACATTGCTGAATTACGAGTTCATGTAGAAAGAATTATCCAACGATTCAAAAATTTTAATATTCTAAAAGGTACTATTCCAATAAATATAATGCCTGTGATGGAACAAATACTACATTCTATTGCAGGGATAGTTAATCTTTCCCCACCAATTTTGGGACCATCATCATTTCAAGGTTGAAACACTCGACATATTAATAATGTTTATTTGTAATTAAAACCCATCAAATCGTTTCACTAATCACTTGGTTACTCCACACACTGGCTGCAAAAACTCCCATTTTTTAGAATTATGTATTTATTTTACATTTTTTACTTCTGAATTGAATTACTGTTTCATTCATGTACGCGTTATTTTTATTTTTAATATGAATATTAATAACGAATGTTAATAATTATGTTATAGCTTATAAATAATGGATTTTTTTTTACCAATTTGTACATACCTCATAAAAGTAAAATTAAATTTTGTTGAATGAAGAACAAGTATTTCTTTATTAATCTCAATTTCATTTGTAATTATAACATATCACATTCACAATTCACAAAGTACATGCAACATACTATTTACATAATTCACTAACATTATCTAACAAAAATGGTATCATGTGCTTAAAATATATATCAGTTAAATCTAATAATAACTCAGAAGAAAAAGCTGAATCATATTGTACATCAATAATGTAATTTTTTTTTTCAATAATTATGTTATAGCTTATAAATAATGGATTTTTTTTACCAATTTGTACATACCTCATAAAAGTAAAATTAAATTTTGTTGAATGAAGAACAAGTATTTCTTTATTAATCTCAATTTCATTTGTAATTATAACATATCACATTCACAATTCACAAAGTACATGCAACATACTATTTACATAATTCACTAACATTATCTAACAAAAATGGTATCATGTGCTTAAAATATATATCAGTTAAATCTAATAATAACTCAGAAGAAAAAGCTGAATCATATTGTACATCAATAATGTAATTTTTTTTTTCAATAATTATGTTATAGCTTATAAATAATGGATTTTTTTTACCAATTTGTACATACCTCATAAAAGTAAAATTAAATTTTGTTGAATGAAGAACAAGTATTTCTTTATTAATCTCAACTTCATTTGTAATTATAACATATCACATTCACAATTCACAAAGTATATGCAACATACTATTTACATAATTCACTAACATTATCTAACAAAAATGGTATCATGTGCTTAAAATATATATCAGTTAAATCTAATAATAACTCAGAAGAAAAAGCTGAATCATATTGTACATCAATAATGTAATTTTTTTTTTCATAGTGACAGTAAACTACTAGTTGGGCTTTTTCTAAATTTAGTAGACATAAACTCATTTGAATTTGAGCGAAGTATGGGTGATTCTTTTTTAAATGAAAGGTATTATTACTTTCATTATGGTTTAAGTAAGGGAGATTTTTCAAGAATTCAAATCCTCCAGTAATACGTCCAATTTTAGGGCATTTGACTTCCAAAAGCAATTCGGGGATACCATTGTTCTGTACAATACCATCAGGACTGCATCCTAAGAATGGTATATTTATGTTTATAATTAATCCTAGACGCATGATATGACATTTTTTTTCACTTGCGTAAATCGCTAAGGATGTATTTTCATGTTTTCTATAAACAACATAATGAGAGGGTTAATAAATGAGTAGAAGAGAATGCTCAACTGTTGCATTATTTATTAGTTAATTAAATGAGAATTACCTTCCAAACTCAGTATCTGTATTTCCCTTAAAGCTGGAAAACAGCTTTGATTTTAATTTCTTTGGCCAATTTGGGTTAGCGTTCTTCTTGTAAGTTTGGAATTCGTGACAATATGAAGCTGTTATTCGTAGCTAAATTTATAAAACAGTATAGTGATGATAAGAATATCATCAAGGATTAACAAAATATGTCAAGTAATATTTATTTCACATTTCATAAATACCTTTCGTTCCTTTTTCCATATGTTACACTTCGCCTGACTAACTGTCTCTCCGCAGATCTTTAAGGATTTCTTCTGGTCAGTTACGATAAACTGAAAGAAGAAATCCTGTTCTTCTTTACTTAAATTTTCCAAGTATTGCAGAGTTATCAGTTCGTCAGGGAAGTCAGAATTGCAGGAAGAAATAAGAGGTATGATCGGTTTAAATCTCTCCAAGGTGTTGGAATTGAAAGCATCTTGAACATTTGTTTCTCGACCTTCCATATGTTGGAAAAATGCGCTGGGCATTCCCACACATGCTAAAAGTGAAGGTTCATTAAGTTAGTGAATGCATGGTTTAAGGATGGTAATAGCTTCAAAAGCAAAGCAATACTTTACCTTGCTTTATTAAGTTGAATTCTTGTGAATTAAAAAAATCACCTATTGGCGGTAAATCGGTACTGGGCGTTTCTTTCTTGTAATGGCAGAACATTTGTAGTGGTATGGGGTTAGTAACAGCATCTTGAACTGCTTTCACCTCTGCATCCCAACTACACTTTTGATCGGTGCAACTTATAACTTGAAGCTCATCCTCATTGTGTCTGAAATAAATACGGAAATTTTGAAGGTAATTCATTACGTTTAGCTCTATTTCATTTCATAATAATTTATATTTTCAATTAAACTTACTTCGATAGATAGCGAAGAACAGCAGTTGAATGTTTACATTTCCCTGTACTCCCACCAGTACATGTGCAATAAACATTTATTATTTTGTATTTCTTCGCGTTAGTATCCAGTTGTTGAGCAAGACGAACTTCAATTTGGTGTGGCTTTTCTTTTGGCCTGCTAACTTGCAAGCAATTAGCCACGATTTCCAAGTCTTTTCCTACACGTTTTCTAATCCCAACACCAATCAACAATTTGGAATTTAATAGTAACTTGGCATCTAACCACGGTTTTAAATGATTATCAATGTGAAGACGAATGTCTTCAGGTTCCAACATTATATAATTATTTTAAATTATAAAAATTATAAAAATCAAATTAAAATAATATTGAATTGTTTCACAAGTCACTTAGTATTCAATATACTGGCGGCAAAAATTCCCCGTTTTCAGAACTGATAACACCGTTTACATGTAAACACGACACTAGCGCGCCACTGCTCTGAAGGGCCCCAATGGTAGGCCCACGTGCATCCATGAAAGACTCTTTCTTATGGAAACACAATTAATACAAATGTAAACATACGCACATGGGCCCACCACCTTTGTGTTTATTACGATGTTGCCAATAGTTCACTTGTTTGGCCTGTTATTCAAGTCGGTCATGTATCAGCTCATATCATTTGACCTTGGCCAGTTGGGGGTACAGTTTGGAAATATGCGTTTCCAAATGGCATAGTTGTATGTGATAATAGAGGTAATCTCTCGCACCAAAATTTGGTAAACGAGAGTTAAGTTTTTACATCATAATGAGATTAATGATTTTTTAATAGTTTATAATGGGAATTTTTGTGAATTGATTAATTCTGTAAACAATAGTCAAGTTTTTGCATCATAATGAGATTAATAATGACTGTTTAAACGTTTGAAATGGGAATTTTTGTGAATTGATTAATTCTGTAAACGACAGTTAAGTTTTTGCATTATAATAAGATTAATAACTGAAGGGTCACAAGTTTTAACAGTATACTTCAAACTTGCCTTATAAGTTTTAACAGTATAAGTCAGTTTTTGGTGTTTTTCGGGTTTTTACATTTTCTGACGCAGGAAATCAAGCGCTACAATGTGAAATTACGAAAACCTTGAAAATCAACACTGTGTTGCCAAAAATTGCATTAATTTTAGAAGTACAAGTCAGAACTGGAAAATCTTCAACTTACATTATGAGTATATGTCAACTTATACTATTACCATTTTTTTCTGCCATTTTTTGTCATGTATTAAGAGTATATAACAGTGTTGGAAGAACAGTTCGTGAATAAGAACGAAAACGCAGAAAAACGGTGATTCTTAAAGAACAGAAACGGGAACGAGAACTTTGATTTGTTGAGAACGAGATCAGGAACGAGAACGCGAACATCCATCTTTTGAGAACGGAAATGGGAACAGAAACGGGAACAGATAAATTGAGTAACATAAGAACGAACAAACGAACGAACAAAGAACAAAATTTTCCGGTTTTTGGTTTCTGTTCTTCTAATTTTATAGTTGTTGCTTTAACAGTACACAAACCGAGGTTGTATGTTGTAAAAATTATATTTTTTCTGAAAATTTAAGCGTATTCTCTCCCGCGTATTTTTACCACATTTCTGTACATGTTGAGTGTAGTAGTCTACTTCAATGTTCTGTACCTATGTTAGTTACCTTACTATATTTTAAAATTTTTAAAAGTAAAAATGAAATCTCCAAGCGTTTAGAGCAGTGTTGGAAGAACAGTTCGCGAACAAGAACGAAAACGCAGAAAAACGGTGATTTTTAAAGAACGGAAACGGGAACGAGAACGAGAACTTTGATTTGTTGAGAACGAGATCAGGAACGAGAACGCGAACATCCATCTTTTGAGAACGGAAATAGGAACAGGAACGGGAACGGATAAATTCAGTAACATAAGAACGAACAAACGAACGAACAAAGAACAAAATTTTCCGGTTTTTGATTTCTGTTCTTCTAATTTTATAGTTGTTGCTTTAACAGTACACAAACCGAGGTTGTATGTTGTAAAAATGATATTTTTTCTAAAAATTTAAGCGTATTCTCTCCCGCGTATTTTTACCACATTTCTGTACACTGTACATGTTGAGTGTAGTAGTCTACTTCAATGTTCTGTACCTATGTTAGTTACCTTACTATATTTTAAAATTTTTAAAAGTAAAAATGAAATCTCCAAGCGTTTAGAGTGTAAATTTTTTCGAAGGTTTTCATCTTCAGGTATAAAACTGCGGAGTAAATGATACTTCTGTTTTTTCAGTTTTCGAATCTCGTTCAGGTACTTTGAAGAATTTTCACGCATAATCACGTTCAAGTGAACATTTCAGTGAACATTAGAAAAAAAAATGAACAAAACAAAGATAATATTCGCGAAATAAAATAATAAATTGTAAATACTGATCATAGACGGTACTGATTAAAAAAAAATCCAAGAACGAGAACGAAGAACGGGAACAAGAACGGGAACGCTCAGTCAAAAGATTGAGAACGAACGAACAGAGAACGAACAAGTCACAGAATAAAATCAGGAACACAAACAGGAACAGAACTGATGCGTCAAGATTGTGAGAACAAAACCATTGGAAAAGAGCAATCAGTCAAGGAGAACAGGAACGGGAACGGGAACAAGAACGATGTCTTGGCCGTTCTTCCAACACTGGTTTAGAGTGTAAATTTTTTCGAAGGTTTTCATCTTCAGGTATAAAACTGCGGAGTAAATGATACTTCTGTTTTTTCAGTTTTGGAATCTCGTTCAGGTACTTTGAAAAATTTTCACGCATAATCACGTTCAAGTGAACATTTCAGTGAACATTAGAAAAAAAAAATGAACAAAACAAAGATAATATTCGCGAAATAAAATAATAAATTGTAAATACTGATCACAGACAGTACTGATTAAAAAAAATCCGAGAACAAAGAACGGGAACAAGAACGGGAACGCTCAGTCAAAAGATTGAGAACGAACAAACAGAGAACGAACAAGTGACAGAATACAATTAGGAACACAAACAGGAACAGAACTGATGCGTCAAGATCGTGAGAACAAAACCATTGGAAAAGAGCAATCAGTCAAGGAGAACAGGAACAGGAATGGGAACAAGAACGATGTCTTGGCCGTTCTTCCAACACTGGTATATAATGTCGACTTATACTAAATCTTCAACTAATATTATGAGTATATGTCAAGTTATACTATTACCACGTTTTTTGCCTTAATTAAGAGTCAAGATATTCGAAGCATAATTTTTATTAAAAAAATTATTAGTATATTACTTTTTAGTAAGATTTTGGTTCAGTGATTATTACACCAGTAATGGTTGTAAGTGAAGTGTGCTGTTTGTTTCAGCTTTTTGGCTGCCCTATAAACTTTTAAAATTACAGAAGAATGAAATAATGTGTTATGGTCCAACATCACGATAACTCATCCGTGATATGGTACCGTGTGCCACCCGTGCCTCCTACCTGCCGGTTTTTTCATTTGTACTGATCTTTCTCACATAAGATATACTAAGATATGCTTTTGATGTAATCGTACGTGTACCTTTTGAGTTTTCCATTAGATCATAAGACGTTTTTATTTAGACATTAAGATTGAGCGGTTAACTTTGTATTCGAGGAATTTCACGTGTAGCTTAAATAATAAACGTTCGTTTTCCACTATTCCAGTGTATTTAAAGTACTTCAAGTAAAACCTTTCCATTTGGCGCCCGAACACAAAAAAACTTGAAACATCGTCGTACAGGAAATATATTGAATCATGTAAGTTACAGAATTACATTCTGCATAATTTTTCTATAGATAGCCATTTATTTATACTATTAAATCACGATGACGAGTCATACAAGATCTGGTGTGCCTTATAACATCGATATAGACAAAGATACTGACCAAAATTTAACTAATGACAATAACTGTAACAACACGACAAAAAATCAAGAACCTCCAGCCAAACAGGTTCATTTAGATCAACAATTACCAAGTACATCGAGAAATACATCTATTACCGAACAGAACATCAATCCTCAACATAATTCTTTAGACAATTTGAATCAAGAACAATACGAGAATGATGAGGCATGGCTAGACAAATTCTTCGACGATAAAATCATGGCAGCTCAACAAAACATGCTTCAAGAAATGAAAAAAGAATTCAATTAGTTCAGAGTAAGAATCGAAGAAATCATCAATCAGAGATATATCGACGGAGTGCATTTATCGCATGTGGATGAAACTGCAAATGGGAATGACCTGACCAATAATTTAGACAATAATATCGACGCCCATATTAGACTAATAGATCAGACGAAAGGTAATTCTCATAGTGAAACTAAATCAGATTCAATGAACAGTGATAGGATTAATTCTACATCGATGTTGGGTTACGATCGAAATACATATTCCTTATTCAAGGATGCTCAAACTGAATTTAATAACACAAACCAATTTCATCCATGGAAATACATTCAAATATTTGAAAAAAAATGCAAGAACCTAAACGTGCCCTCATCATATAAAATACATTTTTTCAAAAATGGCATAAAAGTCAAAAACGAACAGTGGGAACGTGAAGCCGATGAACAGCCAGGCTACGAGGAACACAAGGAAAAATTTTTAGAAATTTTTTGGTCAAAAAGAAAACAGGCTGAAGCGTATAAACATTTCATCAATTATAGCTCTATCCAAGATCCATCAATATCAACAATAATTTTAGAATTAAACATGTGGGCTGAAACTCTGAAGAGGACTAATAGACATACAGATGACGAAATTGCAAAACTATTATATGAAAAAACTCCTCGCTATTATCGAAACAAAATAAGCATTGATGGAATAAATACAAGGCAAGATTTATTGGATAAGCTAAGACAAATAGACGAATTTCATAACGGTTGTACGGCTGATGTTCGATCTATACGGACTTATCCAAAAACATTTAAATACCCTCCATATTCACGGTCGTCCAACCACCAAAACAGACAAGAGGTGAATGATAAACAGGATTCCAAGGACAAATTAAACAACACAGATAAGACAATTAGAAATCAAAATAATAATTTTAGGTCATGGAGAAGATACAGTGGATCACGCGGATATAATCGCAGACCATGGCGTAGCTCATATCATCCTCAATATGAAAATTCCAATAATTCAAAGCCACAAATGGAGGAGGTAAAAATCGTTGAACCAGTTACATCAAAATCCTCTGAAGAAACTAATCAAAAAAACTAAACAAATCCGGCGACGTATCAGCAATTCTGTCAAAGAATTACCACGAAATCACCAATGGTAACGAACCTATTAGAATATTTAAAAAAAGTGCTAATTTAATTTTTACTTTTTACAATAGATCATTGATTGGTGATGGTGCAATATATAGTCTCGCACGAGAAGCACTATTCAAAGCAAAGTACCCAGGCCTAATTAAACTATTAAATAAATCACCATTCATCCGCAGCGATCTCAGAGCCGTCTCCACCAATCTGTGATCAATTTCAACCGATTGCTGGACCATCTCACGCGCGCATATCACTAGAAGAAATCAGACCACTCCCAAAAGCAGCTAATAAAAAAGGTCGTCGAGGAGGAAGAAAACCTGGGAAATGTACGGTGCTGACTGATACCCCCGAAAAAGATGCTATTGCCTTGAGAAAACGAAAAAAACCCAAAACGAAAAAGCCCAAAATTGCGAAAAAATTGTTGTTTGCCTCCAAAAAAGTGAAACCAAAATCTACCAAAAGGGTGATGAGAAATTATGAAAGCGATGAAAGTGAGGAAGAGTGCTTATGCCTTTTTTGTTTAGACCTATACGCCAACAGCAGTGCAAAAGAAATTGGGTTCAGTGCCATGAATGTAAAAACTGGGCTCATCTGGTGTGTACAAAAAATCCAGAATCGAAAGCAATTTTTATTTGTGATAATTGCGAAAGTGAAATTTCTTCTTTGGAGGCGTCTGACAGTGAAGATGATTAAAAAAAGTCAATACATGAAATTTTCCAACATGATTTTCTTTCTTTTCAGCGATTTTCAGATTATTTTCAGCTTGAGACAACTTTGCCCCAGCCTGTGTGACAACTTACCCTAGCACAGGGCAAGTTGTCACAAAATTTTTTTTGTATTCAAAAATTTGTGGAGGAGAAGCATATGAAAATTTTTTAGTTTTTCCTCAGCAGTAATGTAGCCGAGGGTTGTAGCTACATTTTAAGCCTAATTCGTACATTTTTGGTCAAATAGTATTTTTTTTATGTTTGATTTCCAAAAAATTATTACAACCTGCCCCGGTCTCCCCTACTCATGTTCACTAAAACTAACTGAAATTAATTTATGATGAAAAAATAAAACGTTAAAAATTTATTAATAAATATTATGATAATTTTCATCATTTACTATCATATAAAAAACCAAAAGAAATGAAAAAATTTATGCTCAATTTAGAAGTAAGAAATTTCATGCTGAGAGGTGTATAGATCAGTTGTCGCACAGTATAAAAATATTCATGGCAGCGTGCTACCCTTTGAGTTACAGTGTACGAACTTTGTTTTTGCCCACAGAAGCCTCAAACATTCACATTTTTTTTTTAGAGATTCCCTAGCTTTATAATTGAGCATAAAAAAATGCAAAAATATTTTTTTTTAACCCTTTCCCTACCTCAGTCACATATGTGACGCAACAGTTCTCACACATAGACAGACTTCACAAATGTGTGACGCTGACTACACGAACTTTATATGGTATTTTTTCTGTGGCTGTCTATGCTATGTTACTAAAACTTTAGTGGTAGTCTGTCAACACCTTAATGAACCAATATGTGCCGTGGTCTCGAGCAATGTTGCCAACAACTAAAAAAATTTCCCAAATTAGGGTTTTTCTCATTTTTTTTCTTATTAATATAAAAATTAATTAATATTAAATAATTTGAAGCGGTACGTTTCACCCCATCGTCGTTCGACGATAATGGTCGCGCGTCATTACCTATGATCATATGTTTGGCGGGTGCGCGGACTGGTTTCCTCCTCTCCGTGCCCCGCCAATACTTTCATAACCTGAACTGTATGCAGGGATATGTCTAGCTAGCCAATAGCCATTAGCCATTAGCTAAACGATTTCTCGCATTTTAGCCATTAGCATTAGCTAGCTAATCAGCAGAAAAATTTAGCCATTAGCTAGCAATAGCCAATCAAATTTGGCTAATTCAATGGCTAATAGAATACATTTAGTGTGAAAAAAATTAGAAAAATAGATTACTATAAAATTACTAATTTTAGATAGAAAAAATGAAAAAAAATAAAAAATCATTTTTTTTGTGTTTGTGCATTGCATTTTTGTCATTATTGTCCACAATTAATGCCTGCTGGTAATGCCATGTGTGAAAAAAATCGAAAGTTCAATTTTTTGCTTTTGTTTTTGCCGCTTTTTCAATTTCGACTTGGAGTTCTATTCTTCTATTTTACATTTGAATGTTTTAAGTTCATAAATTATGGTCAATTTGTCACTCAAAATTATGAAATTGTGAATTTTACATTAATAAGAATAGCTCCAAACCAATCTGTGTTGATTAGAAAGTATTTTTCGTATGATGCGAAAGAAAAAGTGACAGTGTGTTTGGTGAATAAAGAAAACATCTTTAATACTTTTTATTTGAAGAGTTTTATAATTTTATGTCATTTCATGCTTGTTTTCCTAACTTGTTGAAAAAATTATGTATAATTCGATCATTTCAAACTTTAAAAAAATCTACAGATCAAGACGAGTGTTTTGAGGTATCACTCGACTTTTTAAAAATTAGCCATTAGCTAGCCATTAGCTAGCCAATCGCGGGAAGTTAGCCTATAGCCATTAGCTTTAGCCAAACCATCAATTTTTTTTAGCTTTAGCCATTAGCTTTAGCCAATTCGATTGGCTAGACATCCCTGACTGTATGTTTTGCTTGCTGTGTCGATCGACTCAGTGTTCTCGCTATAACGTTAATATTAAGAGGACTTGAATATTGTCAGAGTTTATACACGATTAAACGTTTATCAAACATCAAATTCTATTTTATTTTGCGTATCTTGAGACCCTGGCTGAGGCTTCAGCTACTTCAATTTCGCTGAGCAGGAAAGGCGTGTGGTGGCTCATTTGAATGGTCGGATTGCGGAGCTGCAGAGGCAGGTTCAAAATTTCTCCGACGTCCAGGAGACACTGCAAAAATTAGAATATGAAAAGAACGACCTACAAGCAAGATGGTTCGCAGCTGAAAATGTCGCGGAGGGTCTGAGAACGACCATTTCCTCACAAAAGAGTGAAATGGCACGCATGGCACAAAAACGCGCTCGGCAAATCGACGAATGGAAAAAGAAGACTGAGGCTTCTAAGCCTCCTACCATACATACATTAACAGAAGGACCCGTAAGCTTCCTCGAGGTGGGACACCACATATTGTACGGTATGAGTAGATTTATAATGATTGGGGATGGACCCATAAATACTATAGTGCGTCATTTCGTGGTCCAGCGTGGCCATTGAGAAGAACTGTCCCAGTTAAATTCGTCGGCCACGGTCTTTTCCGGCCTCTCTATGGTAAGGATGTTGGATCTGTGTGCAGAGGTGCCAGAATTCGGCGAATCCGTGGTGTGCAGCACGGGTGAACTGGAGCTGGCATCGCAGTCGGCCAATTTACAACGTATGCGAAATGAAATGGCACAGATGGTTCGGCTTTTCGAAGATAAAGGCGTTAAAAGACTGGCGATGCTGCTGCCTTTAGAATGTCCTGCGGACAGCGATATCGTGAAAAAAAATAAAACTAACATCGCGGCGTTTATCAAAACAAATCTATAGTCACTATCAAGGAAAATAAAAATTTATCATATCGATACGTACGCGTTGTTTGATTCCCGTGGGCCGAAGTTTCACGTCGATCAGAAGTCGGGAAAACATTACCTTGCTAGGGTGGCTGCGCCGGAAATGCGAGGTAATCTATGGAGAATTCTGTCGGACATCGACCGGAGAGGTTAGTCATCAATAGAAGGACTTAAAATCGATTATAAATAAAGATACTTTATTAATTATAGTTTGTTGGTTTTTGTATTTCTTTTTGTTTTGTTGTTTTTCCAGAGATGTGCTTTTTCAGTGTTGTAGGAACAAACATATGTCTGTTCTTGTTCCTGTTCTCGTTCCTAGAAAGACCCAGTCATTTGATTCTGTTCCTGACTCGTTCTTATTCTCAATGTTTCAACTGTTCTCGTTCCATTCTTCGTTCTTTCAATTCTTTACAATCTTGTTCTCGTTCTGTTCTTCGTTCTTTAAATCCTTTATGGTCTTGTTCTTGTTCGTTCTTTGTTTTGTTCTCGTTCTTCAAACTTCAATTTTTTTTTTTTGATAACGTGTTTATGGTGTATGTTGTTGTTGAAATTGAAAATTAATTGATTGAAGTTAATTAATGAAAAAAAAAAATGATTTATATGGTATACATAGCATTTGTTCGCTTTTAGAAGTTTTTTTTTTCTCTTTCCCTTCATGATATCTATTAATTTCATAACAAATCATGAACTTTTGAAAGAACGAAGAACAACCCAAAATTACATCCGTTCTTGTTTTTGTTCTCGTTCCTCAGCATTTTACATTAGTTGGTTCTCGTTTTATTCTTCGATCTTTCAGTTTGGAAATATTCTGTTCTCGTTCTGTTCTTTGTTCTTCAGGTATATCACTTTTATGTTCTCGTTCTTGGTTCTGTTCCTCAGGAATAATGAAAATTCTCTGTTCTTGTTGTTCTTCGTTCTCGTTCTTGGGTTTGTTCCTACAACACTGGTTTTTTTTTTGTTTTGTTTTTTATTTTTTGTCTTGACATAGGTACGACCGCGACCGGTACGACGCTTCCTTTGCTTTCGTAAAGAGGCGTAGGGGGTGGGATGGGCCGTGGACGTGTGCTCGTCGTGTCGTCATCGTGACTTCACGGTGACGCACACGGGGCAATGAAGCGGTACGTTTCGCCCCATCGTCGTTCGACGATAATGGTCGCGCGTCGTTACCTATAATCATATGTTTGACGGGTGCGCGGACTGGTTTCCTCCTCTCTGTGCCCCTCCAATACTTTCATAACCTGTACTGTATGTTTTGCTTGCTGTGTCGATCGACTCAGTGTTCTCGCTATAACGTTAATATTAAGAGGACTTGAATATTGTCAGAGTTTATACACGATTAAACGTTTATCAAACATCAAATTCTATTTTATTTTGCGTATCTTGAGACCCTGGCTGAGGCTTCAGCTACTTCAATTTTTCAATTAAATATATATATTAAAATTAATTAAATTAAAAATTTAAACAAAAATTGAATTTTTTTAAACCAAACAATGTTAATTTTTTCTTTTATTGAACATATTTTTATATAATAATATATATATATTTATTAAAATCTATTTATATTTTAAATTTTTAATTTAATGGTTGCAGACCGTAAAAGTTCAATAATTTAGTGTTTGTCTTCGTTGTTTGTTAATTCGCGAAAAATCGCGTCATTTTTTGTTTTAAGTTGATTGTTATTCGTTTGTATTACGTCAGCTATGGCGCCACCTAAGAAACCAAGAATCATTAAGAAAAAAGATTGATCTGAGAGTCCAAGTTCTGTACAGAAGATAATTTATCCGAAGCAGAAGAAAATCGCCTATTAAATGAAGAGTTAGAGAAAATTAGCGGTAGTTCAGAAACACGAGGAACCAGTGGACCTGAATCATCTTCAGTACCAATCGATCCGACGTCAGTGATTGAAAACTCCGAAATGATGAAATTCTTAGCGTCGTTATTACTGTTGCAAAAAGCACCTGAAAAAGTACCCAATTCGTCGACCTCTTTGCTGAGAAAGTGGGATGCCTCATACGTTACTCCTACGTTTTCAATCCGTAAGTTTGCAGATTATGAGAAATTACACGGTCACAGTAATTATAAATCGTGGGTCAAAATGATTAATTTGAAGTTAGCTGCGTTGAATCTACTCCCTTTCATTTAATTGGAGTCAGCGACAGAAATTAATTTATCACCGCAGAGAAGAACTATGTTAGATGCCCAGGCATTACAGTTCATCAGGGCAGCCGTTGATAGAAATATTGTAAAACAATTGAGCAATACTTACTCTACCTTCTCAGCTTATAAATTACTAGAAGAAATGTTTGAACAAGTTCGGTCCTTGGAGTACATTTTGCTGCACCGAAAGTTTTTCCAGTTAAGATTTCGTCGCGGGTATGATCTAATCCGTTATTGTGCAGAATTTGAGGATTATATTCAACAATATGAAGATTTGAAAACTACGTTCTCCGATGCTTATCTAGCTACAATTTTTGTTGAAAAGATCGACGATAGTGATCATATCGATTCCCCCTACTATCATTTTTCATCAAACATCGCCACAAATCCGCTGGAGACCCAAACCTACTCACACGTTAAACAAAGCTTCATTGAGATTGCTTCA
>VFXL01000425.1:0-30388 GCA_009761765.1 Phenacoccus solenopsis | reverse complement strand
ACAATTAATACTTCATCGAGGAGTAATACAACAGGGTGACGTTTGGCGATAATGAGATTAAAATGTTGATTTTTCAAATTAATGATTTCTTCGCATAATTCATCCCGAAGAGACGTTTCTTTTATGATTTGCGAAACTGCAGATTCAATTTCATCCTCATTCAGGTGCGCACAGCCGCGAGCAATCTGGTAAATTATTTCCTTGTCCTGATCATTTATATTGACTTTACTGAAAACATTAATTTCAACGGTAAATTAATTCAGCGTAAAGAAATATCAGAGCAATAAAAAGAAGAGGATACCTTTCAGAGAAAACGCCATTAACTTTTTTACACATTGAATTTTCCAGCTCAAGATTTTCGAATTTACCCAGTAACAAGCATCTCCACTCCTTCAGCCAATACTCAGAGATATTTTTGATTATTTCCTACAAAAATAGCTTCATATATATTGATATTCTCACATATTAAATTTCAAAATAAAAAACATGTAATTACTTTTAATTGTTTATTGTTTTCTATGCGCGTTTGTTTGATTTTTGCCGAAGATAATTTTTGTTTTGAAATCCAGCTAGCAATTGAAATGTCATAGAGATGTTGCAAAATATTGTAATTAGTTTCCAAATTATTTTCGAACTTTTCGGGCATTGGTACCAGAACGTGACATGGCATCACACTAGAATATGTATTCTTGAAATTATTCCATTCGACAGTAATTTACTAACTATAAACTAAAAGTAGAGTTGTACTTCGCATTTCCACAGCTAAATCGAACTACATGAAGTCTTGAAGTATCACTAACGGAATTAGGTGGTTTCAAGTCCCAACGTAAATTTGGATTATATTGTTGAGTGATTTGAACCAAGGTCCATTCTGTAAGAGAAAATTGTAAAGCTTGGTTATTCAATTCTAAAGTCTTTATTGATTAAATTACAACAATTATACCTTTTGGCATTTCTTTCAATCTTCTTACCAACCCGTGGTATTTCTGTTTTACATATTTACTATTAAATGAGATCAACTCTTGATTCAAAGGAAATCCAGATGTGGAATTGATAAGTTCATCGGGCAATCTGCAACATACATCATTTCAATCATGCAAGTCAATAAGCTTACACTAGCAATAAGATTACTCACAATTTCAAATAATCTACTCTCAAAGAAGCTGCATGAGATTCGCTCAAGTAAAATATGCCATCTGCTATGGATTTGGAACGGAAACATATTTCAGCGGCTTGTTTACATAAACCTGGAAAAAAAGAGAGAAATTTTGAAATGAATTACGTATTATCAATACAAAAGTTTCAGTTCATTCGAGCTAAAGTTTTTTGAACACCAAAAAAACATCAAATTTTACTTTCATAGAAAGGTCCATTCAGCAAGGTTCGATCTTGTTCCCAGTATTTTTTTATTTCTTCAATTATAGAGCAGGAATCCATTCTTGAAGAAAACTTTCATTATACGATTATTGTAAGAAATAAAATTAAACAAGAACTACTAACAGAAAATTATAAAAATTTCTTTTTTCCCGCAAAAATTTAATTAAAATTGAAAATTTTGATTGACTTTTCGTCTTGGTTCACTTAACAAACTTTGAGAGGTTATTCTTGATCAACGCTTCTCTCAAACGTCAAACAGAACTCAACTCTCACCTTATCTTCTGCGTACTCACTACGTCTGAATAGTACCTCTTCTTTTGAAGGCATGAGCGTGAAGCCAAACACTCTTACTAAAAAAAAATTGATGAAGTCGGAATTGTTTAGATTCTGGTAACTTTTTGTTAAAGTTTAAAAATTCAATAAAGCCGTAAAATTGCGTGCTGCGATTTAACGCATTAAATTTCGATTGTATTTATGTTTTAATTACTAATCTGCGTTTATAATCATTCAACATGGGTCGTATGCACGCACCTGGGTATGTATTTGATGAGTTATTTGGTTCTTCTGATATCCACGTGTATAGGAACATACTTTGATTTAACCATCATTATCAATATTTTTTCTCCAATATATGAAGTAACATTAATTTCCTATATTCTTCTGAACTATTATCCACATAACCAATCCTGTATAGTTCTCCGTTTTATCCAGTTGATCTCGCATTTTTGTGATTTCTTACGTAAATTTAATCTGTGTAGCCTATCTTTCGAATATCTTGATTTATGACCCTTTTTACTACTTTACAGAAAAGGTATTTCCAAGTCAGCTTTACCTTACCGACGTAGTGTTCCAACATGGTTGAAACTTACACCTGACGATGTAAAAGATCACATCTTCAAATTAGCGAAAAAGGGATACAATCCCTCCCAAATCGGTATGTATAATTCTATACATGCTCTCATCGTTGAATTGTAGATGATAACGCTAATTTTTCCTTTCAGGTGTTATATTGAGAGACTCACATGGTGTAGCTCAAGTTCGTTTCGTGACTGGTAATAAAATCTTGCGAATTATGAAGTCCATTGGTTTAGCTCCAGCTTTACCTGAAGATTTGTATCACTTGATTAAGAAAGCTGTCGCTATTCGTAAGCATTTGGAACGTAATAGGTACGTGTCAACTATTGCTGATTAGTGCATTTAATTATTGAACATTAAATTATATGTGATTTGTTTAATTTTCAGGAAGGACAAAGATTCTAAATTCCGTTTGATTTTGGTAGAATCGAGAATTCACAGATTAGCTCGTTATTACAAACGTAAATCTAAAATTCCTCCAAATTGGAAATACGAATCCAGTACAGCTTCAGCGTTGGTCGCTTAATTTTTCATGTAATTTACGGATGCTTATAATAAAGATTAACTTTTTATTGTATTTTTATTTCTATTGTACTTATTTGTTTGAAAATAAGCTAGTTGTCTTGATTGGTGATTGAATAAAATGGTATTAAAGAACTAGGTAATCATTTTGAGTTTAATCTTTACGATTTGAAAATTAAGAGTTTTCATTAATGTAGTGGTATCAATGGAAATTATGGGGTCAGAGTACCATTGTTCGACTCAAATTAACGAGTACAATTTTACAATAAATAATACATTTATTATCAATGATACACAAAATACGGTACATTTTCACAGAAAATATCAAAATTAAATATCACTATTAACTTTTTGCCACTTCGCTACCAATCCTTCTAAGCCTTTTTTCTTCAAACTTAAGCCAGAATCCAACTTGACCTGAAAAGAAAAAAAAATTAGCAATAAAATATATTTCCGTTGAAGCATATTCTAAATCACTTCATTACCTTTTTCTTTTTCTTGACTACTTTATCTTCGGATTTCGCTGGTTTATCTTGGCTCGCACTTGTATCAATAATAGCAGCCGGTTTCGGTGCTGGTAGCGGCGCCGGTATCGGGGCCTCTTCAACTTTAACAACAGGCTGTTCTGTTTGGCTAGTTTGAGTAAATGTCGCTTCAATAGAAGCTATATCAGAATAAAACGAATCCAATTCATCGTGCAATTTCACAGGTTTTTCATCGTCGTTTTCAATCTCCTGAGAACGAAAAATACCAATAATAATATCATTCCTAATAAATAGCCACCACTGATATACCAACACTCACCATAGGAGTTACCGTTGTACATGAGTCGCTATAATTATTTTCCGAAAATTTAGGACCGAATTCGGAGCTAGATATCGAAGGTGGCGGAGGAGGTGGTGGAGGAGGCGAAGATGGAGGTGGCGGAGGAGGTGGAGAAGCTGCTTTTGGAGGCGTCGGAGGTAATGGAGGTAAGACAGGAGCAGAAGAGGGAGGACTACGACTGCGACTACGACTTCGACTTCGTCTGTGTTTAGATCTCGACGAACGTGAGCTGTACCGGTCTTCATTTCTTCTTCTTTTATCTAAACAAAAATAAAAAAAAAACATGCGAATGTTATTAGTGAAATTCTTAACATTCAGTACTCCCTAAATATGCAAGCGATCTCTGTTTATCGTAAGTTTTGAAAAAGGGACTGAAAAGTAATGCGCAAAAAATGAAATCACGAAAGCCTCAAGTTGAAGTAATATCCTCAATTAAGGTTGCGAGCGATAAGGAATATTTCGTTCCGTAAGAAGTTTTTGATGACCGTGGGACAATAGTTTTTGCGATTGATGGGGTTCTTATGCGTGAAAATTATGCTCTTTCATAACCGAAAAGTAGTAACGAAACCAAATTTAACCCCCCTCGCCTTATCGCCCAAACTTGGAAGTGGCATATTGCAAACTAATTTCCTGGACTACTTTTAGCCACATAGAAAACACAATATAACACATATTTTGTAAAATAGAACCCACCTGAGTCACGCCTAGGACTAGACCTTCTCTTTCGATCACGATCACGATCAGATATAACCGGTGGCGGAGGTGGCACCATATCTGAAATCATAGGAGGTGGCGGAGTTCTTGGACGCGAGCGACTCGATTTTCTCGACGAATTTTGTTTCGACGATCTACTGGTACTCCTTTTGCTGTCGTCGTGTTCGGGAAAATCCCATTGTATGCTGCCGGTTACTTTATTTCGATAATAATATCTAGCGTAAGATCTGCGCGAAACAAATTCGAAAAAAATAATTAAAATAAATTGCATAATAACACCGTACTAGTAATTTTTTCGTATGATGGTAATTTTTTTTAATTAATAGAATAAATGAATTTTTTAATTTCATAAATTTTATACGTTTCAACAATCTTAAATAGTCTTCGCTACATTTTCAAGTATAACTAAAAATTCACGGACATTCCAAGTCGATACGTTCCCTCACGCTATCATGCAAACTTTCTCGCGATAAATGGAAAAAGTGACTTGGAACGACCAACGACTTAATATAACCGTATAAGATACATTCGTACACGTAAAATTCATACTTTTCAACATAAACAGATCTTTAATAAAAATGAAATAAAGATTTATTATGCTCATAATAATCAACACCTTTCTAATTATATTCTGTCGTTTCCAAAAAATCGTCCCTCGGTACAAAAATCTTCGCAGTTAAAACCACAATGCTCATAATTGCATTCGATATATTCTTCTAACGTTGCAACACCAACCTGAGCTCAAAGATCAAAGTTTACGCATCTTGAAAATAGTTCAGTAGTATTAGGGCAGGTTAAGGACACCAGGACAATTCATTAAAATATACCCTAAATCATAGCTAAAATCACAACTAATTCTAAAATTTTCAAAAATCCTAACCAGAATTATCCTTTATTTATCCTGAAAAGAATTCTATTTTTCATAGTTTTTCCTACTTTTTTCCTACTGTTACAAGGTGCACGCAAGTGTTCAGCCAAAAAATGATTTTTCAAAGCTAATATTTACCTATTTCAACCCTTTTCTCAGACAGAAATTACCAATCAATAACATATCATTTTTATTAAAGTAGATATACATTTATAAACTTGTTTAACAACACTGTAGAATTTATTTGTTGTGTTCAAGAAGCTCATGGAATGTATTAAACGTTTCACTTAAAAAAAAAAAATTGAAAAAAATAGTACAAAGAGACTGAATAATTTTATTAAATGATTAAAATAAAATTAATTTATTTAAAAAAAAATTATTATTTTAAAATAATTCAAATAATTAACATATTATTTTTAAATAAAAAAAATAGTTAATAATATTATATAAGATTAATTTGTCAAATTAAAATATCTTTTTTTTTATAATTCAAAATAATACCAAATTTATGAACTTACTTTTATTTTTGAAATATATTAATTTTTTCATATCTATATATTAATAATTATTTTAATTTAAAATAAAAAATTATAATAAATATATTTTGAATTTTTGATCCCGCCTAGTTAATAATGGGTAAAATTACGAAGCAACATGAGACTGTTATGAATAATGAAGTATCTGAGAAATCCAGAACTGCGCTAGAAATTTGAGTGTTACTAGGATTTAAAAATGGTGAATTTTGACAAAAATGAGAAATTCTCACTTAAATACGAGAAATTTGAAAGTGAGTTGGAAATCTGAGTTTCTTAAAAATGATAAAAAAATATATATAATACATTGAATTGTTGAAAAATTGTATACAAAAACTTGAAAATTTTATGACCTGGGTTGACGAAGATGTGAGAGAAATAGGTCATTTTTTCTCCTGAAAACGAATGAATTTTCTCTTGAACGGAGTAAAAATTGTTAAAATAAATATTATAAATTCTACTGTATACCTACTTGAATAAAAATGATTGTTATTGATTGATGATTTCTGTCTGAGAAAAGGGTTAACCCTCTGATGCCACATATAAAAGTAATTTAAATTGAAAAATAAAAATTGTGCCGAGTCACTCAAGAAATTGAAATATAATATGTTATTGTGCTCGCTGAAATGCAGAATTTCATTACAAAAAAATTGCATAATATCAAAATTGAAGGGGCAGCATACGCAGGATAAAATAGAACAATTTTTGAAAATTTATAACTCCTTCAATATTGAAGATAGGCAATTTGTCCTTCTATGTTTTTTCTTGCAAATCGTTCGAACTACAACATAGCATGGTTTTATTTTCAATTTTTGCGACCCGAAAAATCCAATAAATAATTCACATAAAAATTCAAAAGTAAATCTGCCCCTTCAAGAATTGATATATGCAACCAACACAGATACCCAAATTGAAGGAATTGTGATAACGTTCAAGTATAAAGGGTGCACAGGGATGAGTAACCGGTTACGCCAGAGCGCAGCAAGGTTGTATTACAATGGGTGAAATTCACCTATGTGTGCCAGCTAAGGGTTTTAAAATAGGTAAATATTAGCTTTGAAAAATTATTTTCTTGGCTGAACACTTGTGCACCTTGTAAACCAGTAGGAAAAAATAATTATGAAAAATAAAATTCTTTTCAAGATAAATAAAGGATAATTCTGGTTAGGATTTTTTGAAAATTTTAGAATTGTGATTTTAGCAATGATTTAGAGTATATTTCAATGAACTGTCCTGGTGTCCTTGACCTGCCCTATTACTACTTAGGTCCACTCTCGGTTTGCAACTGTTATCAATAAATCGAAATATTTATAATTAACGTATCGCACTTACCTGCGTATTTTTTTTAATTCTCAAGTATTTCGTAATTTCAACCACACGTTTCGACATGATTTATTAAGTTAGCTTCGAGTACTGACGACTAATTATCTTTACGTTCGAGCATTCCAGTTTCTTAGTGAATTAGAAAGAAAATCTTTTACACGTTCTGTCTAACGGTGAATTTCTCGTAAGTTTAAATTCGAGCTTCTGAATTTGTTCGGAATATAGATAATGCGATAATTTTCAAATGAGCACATCCATTAGAAATTATTTTCCATTCTTGTAAGCACTAAGCAGGCACTAGTGTAAGGAATCGAACTTACGACATGAAATAATCATTCGCAAGCAGTTCCGAATAAATCTACAATATTAATAATCGGTGAAGGAGATGAATGAATACATCGATAATTTTCTTTAATTTGTTAGATGGCTTGGAGGTGAGAATATCGTTCAAATTTCAAATGAACTTTCGAACCAGAATGATAAACGGTACGTGAAGAAAATAGATAAATCGCGACATCACAAAGTCGAGAAAACAATGGTTCGAAAAAATTTAATTTAACCATTCCAAAAATTCGCTGCAATGAATAAAATATTAGCTAATAAAAGTATTCGTTTTGTTACTAGCACGAGTTGTTACACATAAAATGAAATTCATACCTATCCCATTCACAATGCCATCCACTCGGTGCAGCTGATTCTTCGATGGACTTCAACTGTACCAATGAAGCATCCAACCAGTCGGATAAATACTTCAAATCTAACGCTCCAGTTTGCCAAGCGCCAACTAGAGTCTGAAAAAAAATCGAAAATTCAAAAATTCGTTGACGCTGATTTGCCGTACGGGGTGATTCAACTTAATATGAGTTCCTTCATACCACGAGAAGGAGTTTTCATATCACACTCATATATGATGGTCTTTACCCACCTTATATTTTAAAGGAGTTGAGATACAAGTTTGAAATTTTGCTCACTCTGATGAAGATCAACTTAAAAATTTCGATTTTGTTATTGAAGCCAAATATAATGATGAAATGGGGTTTATTAAAAATTGTTGAAACAGAAAGACAACATTACATTTTTCAAAGTTATTTGCAGATAATATGAAAAAATCGTACATTTTTTCCCTAGTTCTTCACACCTTTTCATTATAGCTCCTCACTTACCCCCTCCACTGAGACCAATTTTTTTTATCAATAATACTACATTGTATACCCTACATTTTAGGGTAAACAGCATATCTCTATCTGCCTTAAATAACAAAATAAAAATTTTCAAAGTTGATCATCATCAAAGTGACCAAAATTTTTTAACTCTTGCATCTCAGTTTCTTTAGGAGATGAGGTAGGCAATGACCATTATGCATGAGTGTCATATTAATAAAATTAATATAATAAATAAATAATAAATCTTAAATAATCGAAATCAGAAAAATATAAAAATATAAAATTATATAAATATAAAAATTAATTTTTGATTAATCATAAAAAAATTAATACAAAACATAAAATAAAAAATAAAATTATTTTATTAACTTTATTATTAAAAAATCATTCCCACAAAAATATATTAAATATTTTATTTAAAAAGGGACCCGTGATATAAAGGAACTCAGATCGAGGTGAAACATTTTGTATTAAACTGGTTATTCGATACTAGCCTCAATTTGTATAGCCATAACTTGAACAGGCGCCACTTGGCCTTTTCCTTCGCTGAGGAATTTGAGTTTTTCCATAATTAGTTGAGATAAATCTGTCATCTTTTTATCTTCGTTATCGTTCTTGGTATTTAAAACTTCATCTACGAATTCAATGCGAGGTAATTTATTATCATTGTTCGACCATAATTAAATAAATAAAAATCATCTTTACCAATATCGATATCGCAGAAAGCGTTTAGATTTTCCTTGGCGTTCTTACCCTTCCCTTTACTCTTCTCGTTGTTCTTTTTGGATAACTCTTCGCTGTATTCTTTGCTACTAGGAATTATATCGTCCGAACAGTTAATTCCAGTTTTCAAAAATTCTTCGCATTTCGACCACAAAGATGCGTTGATCGCATCATCGGATTTTTTAGCAGAACTATCGGATTTCTTGTCTTTGGGATAATACACCATGAAAGATTGCTGGAAATCGTATTTCCCATCGTTCGAACTCTCGCTCTGAACGACATTTATGTCGGTACGTTTGACGATGGTGCTTTCTTCGATCGTAGTGCTGAATCCTTTTTTTTCCTCTTTTACTTTCGGAATATCCGGTAAGTTGAAATAATTAGCCGATGGAGCGGATTTTTTTTGTTCCAAATCTTCGATCACCGAAGGAGCATCGGAGGGTTTTTTTGGCAAGGGAGTGAAATCCTCGAGCTCAGCCGCTTCGTCTGGATCGAGTTTGGATTTATTTGCATCGGTATTTTCTACGAGATAAAAATAACGTGGTTGTTAAATGGAATTCTAGTTGGGTAAAATAGAAAAAAAAATCAAATGCTGGTATTAGTGTTGCCAAAATTTGAACAGAGTGAACCATGTAAATGCTATATCATGAATTTTTTTCTCATGTGCTCCCATACAAATCTCAGAATATCTATTTTAGCTGATAGGAGCAAGGGAACAGATGTATTAGGTCTATGTTCAGCATTACATTCGTTAATTATGTTTTGAGAAACTTAAAAACGTAATATCAACCAAGTTACTAAAATAAGACGTGAGTTTTGATATGAAAGTCTACAGCAAAACTCTCTTCGCTCGCAAAATAGAAATTTGAGTGAGGTGAAGGGAATAAAGATAGTGGAGGTTGAAAAATAATTGATGATTTTTCAAAGTATCATATGCTTGGATTGTACCTTTGAAGGAAAAAACCGTAATGAAGTAAGTGAGGCGTTTAAGAAAAATTTGATAACTTCTAAAAGAAAACCTAAATTATAACACGTGTATAAATTTGGAATTATCCATATTGATACAGATGCAAATGCTTTCAAAATTTTTTAGATGAATTTTCAAGGAAAAACTGAGCTATTGCAGCGAACTTCATTTTTTTGGATTTTATTTAAAATTCATGTCTTTCAGAAATTCGGCGAAAAAAAATCAAATAAATCTACATTATCATCGTAGTTCACAAAAGATCTATTCATAATTATAATTCTGTTACCTGATTCTTCATATTCCCTACAATATTCGAAATCAAAAATTCCTTTTACCAGGGGCAATTTTAGCAACAAAATTCGCGCAAAATTGCGGTTAATGTAGAAAAAATTAGTTTTTTGTAAAATAAACTACCAAATTTTCGAGTGTTTTTGCGGGAAAATTTCTAAAACCTGAAAACTAAGAACGTCACTGTATTCATAACCGAGCTCTTCTGAACGGAAGCAGGAAGTCCAAATTTTACGGTTTTTTTCAGGGCCGCATTAGGTTTGCAAATGAAAGTATTGGATCAAATTTGATGAAATTCAATAAAAAAAAATTCACTATCTGATCAAATCTGATCATCTATCTAATTTGATCAAAAAGATAACTAGATATGATTTGATGAAATTTGCATTTTTTATGGTATTATTACGGCATAAGTTACCCTCTAATGAAGTTGCAAAGACTATTGCGTTTTTTAATTTCTCAAAGCAAACTTAAAATATTTTAAAAATTTTTTCGGCAAAAAATGCAAATTTTGAATATCTAAGGCACGTATTATCCTGCTCCAATCAGACAGAAATTTTCCAATGATCATATAAGATCACGCAGGAACAAATAAAGAATGACATTATTGTCAAATTCTGACAACCTCACTTGCTACTCACCTGTGTCGTTTGCTTCTAATTTTTGTACTTCTTCTGCTGGTTTTAGACCGTCTTCTGTTTCTACGAAGTTCGTAGCTCGAGCTTTCGCAGTCAAAAGACTAGTACGGATTAATTCTTTAGCTCGAGCCGATAATTTAATTTTTTGTATATTTTTCATTTTATTTTTCTGATTTACAAAACCTTTCGGTGGTGTCTTTACTTCCGCTTGAGATTCTTCTTTCTTCATATAATCCAAAATAGGAAACAATGGCTTGACAGGCGGAGTTTCGGAGGATTTTTGCTCTGGAAATAATTTCGTTTAAAATTAATTGTTTACAAATAAAAATGAAAATTAATTCTAAACGAGTCAATTTTACCTTTGTTCCGTATCTCCGGAGGTTTGGGTTGTTTGAAAATCGCATTGTCAGTTTGATCGGGAGGAATTTCTTTTTCGATTTCAGCGATAATATCTTCGGCGGTTTTCGAATTATCGAACACGCTCAATATTTCTTTAGGTACCTCTCCACCTAACTGTTTTAAAAGCGTGGCTTTTTTTCTTAGCCTGCTAATAATTACGTCATCTAATTCTTCGTCATCCTCATCCTCATTGGAGTCGCTGCTGTTATCGGAATTGCTACGATTCACTACTGCACTCGATTTCGAAACTTTGTCAGAATTGTTGGGAAGATTCTGAAAGAAATACGGTTGAAAAAATCAAATCAAAATCTTTCTTCATCACGTTAAAGAATATTCGAACTGACTTATTCACCTCTTTCGTTGCACGAAGTGGACTAGCACTGTTGCTACTTGATCTAGTACTATCTTTCGTTTCAGTCATTGTCTTCAGTAATTCGTTTGAATTCTGTGAGAGCGATTCTTGGTCTGATTTGTGATTTAAACGACTATCCGATAAATTACCGTCCACGGTGTTTTCGTTTGAAAATACGGATTTGGTAACTAATGCGGGTTTTGGACTAGATGGATTTGGTGGTTGAGCGAATTTGCCATTATATATTAAATTACTTTTTGTACTTGGAATTTCGTTAGATTTGCTATTTATTTTGCGAACATTCTTTTTCTCCGAATCACTATCGTCTGATGAAGGTCCATATGCGGTAATTAATTCAATTTTTCTGCGAAATAGCGAAATAGAAACCATTTTGATAAAATCCATTTGAAAAAAAAAAATACAAAAAAAACTTTCAACATCGAATCGAAAACCTACTCGTCTTTAACACTTGTATCAGAATCACTGGATGAATTTTGACCCATTGAAGATGACCCTTTTTCGGTAGATTTCTGTTGAATTTCTGAAACTAAAACAAAAAAAATCAAGTACTACGCGTTTATAAATTTATGCGTTGTTGAAGTAAAGCAATCTTACGCTCTTCATATTTGGCTGTGTTTTTTGCGTGGTGTGTTTCCCACTGCTGAAGCAACGATTCGTACGCAAGATATTCTGGTGGAACTTCCCAAGTAACCTGATTTGTTTCTATATTCCAATAATACGAATACCCAGTATTTTCATCGACGCAAGCTCGCCAGGCTAAATGTTGGGAAGAAATGATGAAATATTCGATACAAATGACTTTCATACATAGGTAAAAATTTCGTCAACTTACGAGTGGTGGGTTTGTCGGCATGAGATTGCTCTAATTTATGAAGAGGTGAAATTGTTTTAGAACTTGTATTATTCTGAAAAAGAATGAAGCATAACATACGTTGAATATCCGTACTTTTATGAAGATTATTGAAAATTTTAGAAGAAGAAACTCACAATTTCGGAATCACTGTCTTCGCTATAACAAACTAAAGATTGAATTTCGTTGGTGTTTCTCGATGCATGAGATGGAGGATCTAAAATTTAAATATATAAGCACAAACCAGCAAAACAGTCAAAATGAAATGAAAAGTATCGGTGATCTTACCTCTATGATTCTGAAGTTCTAGAATTGGTTTTCTTCTTTTCATTTTAAAATTAATAACTCTATACCTGAAATAACTTAAGGAATTATTACAAGCCGAAATACTTTACTGCTTGTTTAATGTATTGATAGTTTTTTCTTTATATACGATCTTTGCTACATGTTTACAATTCAAGATAATACTCACAAATGAAATTCAAAAATGAGTAGAATCGAATATTGCTACGTATTATTTCTACTGTCTTGATATAAATTTAACTGTTTACACAAAGGGGAAAGAATTATGATTCAATAATTCAAACACAAAATTGGGTTCATTTTTTCATAACGTGTTAAAAATTTTATCAAAAATTTACTTTTACACATAATATTTATTTTTCAGAATCTAAATAAAAATGTAGGAAAACAATGTTAGTCATGACAAAAAAATATGCAATTTTTCCCCTTATTATTTTCATTTTGAAATAAAGCAACACTGTATGGATATTCAATCTTACGAGGGAATGGTCAGAACTGTCCATCGCCAATTTCTTTGGTAGGTAGCCGATCTTGTAGCACTTGAGGAGTAAACCAACGCGCCATATTCAGTTTCTCGGAAACGAAGCTTATTTGGAGAAGCAGGGTTGCCAAATGTTGAAAATCAAAAATTCCTTATTATTTGAAAAAATATTTCTTAATGTTAATCATTGGAAATTGTAGAACTATTTAATTAAAAGTCATGTCACGTTTTCATATCGGAGGAAGAAAAGTGTACTTATAAAGGTATAGCTATAATTTTGATCATTATTTACTTTTTTGGCGGGTAAATGGTAATTTGAATTTTTCGTTTCTTTTTTATTTGTTGTTGTTCATTTGTATTTTTTTAATGCTAATTCAGGTGATAAATTAAAGAAATAATTCACTTCTATGTTTAAACAATCGATAAAACAATATTTTTACATTTATATGTGCTAAGCATTCTTTTAAAATTGATACATCAGATGAACGGATTATTTATTTTTACGTTCATTTGGTGATTATAACTGTTGAACATATCTATAATAAATTTATAACTGCGATGTCTGCTTCACATTTGAGGAGACCAATTAATGTGTATAAAGGCGGCATCATATAATTATGAAATCAATGCCCGTGGAAAACTGTGAAAAAGTATTGTGTGTGTATCATTTCCTTCATATAAATCATCATTTACACATTTAATTTTATGTAAAACATATAACTTCATCAGTTGTTTAAACATAGAAGTGAACTATTTCTTCAATTTATCATCTAAATTAACATAAAAAAAAATACAAATGAACAACAACAAATAAAAAAGTAACGAAAAATTCAAATTACCATTTACCCGCCAAAAAAGTAAATAATGATCAAAATTATAGCCTATACCTTTATAAGTACACTTTTCTTCCTCCGATATGAAAACGTGACATGACTTTTAAATTAAATAGTTCTACAATTTCCAATGATTAACATTAAGAAATATTTTTTCAAATAATAAGGAATTTTTGATTTTCAACATTTGGCAACCCTGCTTCTCCAAATAAGCTTCGTTTCCGAGAAACTGAATATGGCGCGTTGGTTTACTCCTCAAGTGCTACAAGATCGGCTACCTACCAAAGAGATTGGCGATGGACAGTTCTGACCATTCCCTCGTTAGACCATTTTAGTCACTGCTGGGCGCGTTCAGGTTTTTTTTGAACGGCGTTCGTTCCCGTTCAATGAAATTCTCAAATTTGACGTTCACGTTCCGTTCCGTTCACTGGCCAAAAAATTCCGTTCCGTTCAGCGTTCCGTTCAATTATTTCCAAAATTTCACGCGTTCCGTTCCCGTTCACATTCATGAACGCTTCGTGAATAGACGATTATATTGAACCAAATTGAAATTCTTCAAAACATCTGCTTTTCACTTTTACTAAACGCAATTCAACATTAAAATAACGAATAATTAACAGTCAGCCAATTACGCCACGAGAAGTACACCGAATGAATAGTGATTAGAGATGCAAAGAAACTTACCGCGGTAACTTACCCGGTAACTTACTGGTAACTTACCGGTAAATTACCGCATCATAAATTTCTTAAATTACCGCGGTAATTTATAAATTTTTATTAAATTTGCATGTCGCATTAGGAATCGACTACCATCATGATCATTTTCAAAACTGAAACAAAACGATTGAAATTTTGATACTTTTCCTACCTCTTATGAATTTTTTCGTCGATGAAACTTTTCATGCACAACATTTCGCTATTATTTTCTCAGTTTTTACGCTTTGAAGTTGTGATGAGCTAACCACTGATGAACTATGTATGTGGGAGTGTAATTGCATAGTATGCGTGCATGTTTCATGCAACAGCATGCAAAATGAAAAAATTTACCAACCCCCTCTTTGTGGTACCGGTAACCCAGACCAGTATTAGTATTACTATTGTGTATTATCTTATTCGTCCTACTCATTCAAGTTGTGCTTTATCTCTCAAATTTTGTGTCATGTTTATATACAATTTGATTGTTAATTTGTGCACTTCTAACTTCGAGTCTGACCAAGAAATACCATTGCCAATTCAACAGAATGATATTGAAAATATTGATTTGAATTAAGATTTTTAATTTTAAAATTAAATTCATTTACTGGAACTTTTTCGGATATGAAATTACTAAAAATATTGGATTGGAAATTTTCTTTTTACGGATGAATTATCAGATTCAGAACTAGAAGCCTTCGAAATACATTTTAGATTTGGTTGCTAATTTTTGATTTGCAGTTTTTTTTTATTGCATTATTTTATTTTAGTGATTCTCTTTCAATACTTTCTATTCAGTCTTAAAAAAAAAAAAAACTTAAAAAAAATCATTCGACCCTCCATGTATTTCATTATCAATTTATCACTCGTCATTTTATTTCTGTTATAATTGCTCTAAAATAATTCTAAAACAAGCTTTCAAACAATGCTATACTTGGTATAGTCTATAGAGTAATGAAATAATTATACAATACCGGGTGACTACTGGATTCGAGCCCCCAAGCGAAAAAATCAGTTAAAAGGTAAATAAATTCAAAATATATAATTATATGTATTTTTTGACAATGAAAGGATAAAAAATTAAAATTTTGCATTTCATTGATAAACGCTTTTAGGCATATGCTAATTATTCTTGCTAATATCATTCAAATACATAATTTATTTTTATGAGGAAAAGATTTTTGCGTTTGGTGTGCTCCAATCAAGTAGTTACCCCTTATAATGCAACATTTTTGAAGAATTATAAATTACTTAAATTACTGGTAAGTTACCGGTAAGTTACTGGTAAGTTACCCAAACTTAAATTACCGGTAATTTTGCATCTCTAATAGTGATAGTGAATACCACGACACAAAACTTGAGAAAGACGAAGTGAAGAAATAGAAAATTGAGAAAAAAAACTAAAAAGGGTAAAAAGACAAGTTTTTTCTTGAACGATAAATGAACGGCGTTTAAAATTTACGTTCAAGAAAATAAAACGTTCCGTTCCGTTCCGTTCCAACTTTTATATTTATCCTTCCCGTTCCGTTCATCGTTCGTTCAATTGATAAGAGAATCTCACCCGTTCCGTTCGAACGCGCGTTCCTGAACGCGAACGCGCCCAGCAGTGCATTTAGTATTAACATGGTCTAAGGGCCGTATGCAAGAACGATACTTAACTTAAGCATTGTACTTAACGTTCATTTCTTTCCGCCATGGCTATTGTTTAGTAATTCTTAAGTATCCAATTTCGACTACTTAAGCAAATGCTTAAGTTAAGTATCGTTCTTGCATACGGCCCTAAGTATTCAATGATTTGATTATTTTCATTAGACAAGTCATTAGATGACGTATAGACAAAGTAACCAATCGCATAGCGTTAAGAAATCGGGAATAGAAATGGCGGTATCGTGGATTGGGATAATTATTACATTATCAATATTTGTTAAGGTGGTGCTTCGGAAGATACGTAGGTAATTTTGAAAAAGTTGATTGTAAAATATAAAAAATGAAAAAATTGAAAAAATAAATGCTAAATGCCCTTAAATAAAGTTTCTAAAACAATATATTATAATTTCAAATCATTTCGTTGCGTTATTTTTGAGAAAAACACTACTAATGAAAATTATATCCTATTTTTATTGGCAGTGTTTTTCTCAAAAATAACGCAACGAAATAATTTGAAATTATAATATATTGTTTTAGAAACTTTGTTTAAGGGCATTTAGCATTTATTTTTTCAATTTTTTCATTTTTTAAATAAAAAATCAACTTTTTCGCATTCATTAACTTATTTTCCGAAGCACCGCCTTAACATTTAATTTATAATTTTTTCATTGTTCAAGTCAAGCAAGATCATGATTCAGTTCTCTGATCTTGATATTACTGTCTCACTGACAGAGAAATGAAATCAAAACAACGATAAGAATTTTGAAATGTCGAAGAAGAAGTAACTCTTTTTATTAGTTCCCTACCTTTACTTCATCGAAGTCATTCAGTATAGGTACAGCGTAGTACCAGTGTAGCGATGCTTGTACAAACGAACAGTTTAAAAAAAGTGTATTGACGATTATTGACAGAAATAAAAACATCATTTTCCGATTTAGTGTTAAATGAAAATTGCTGATTTATTTAATAATTGACAACAAAAAACAAATATGTGATATCTTGACATGTCAACAAAAATATAAAACAATCCTCTCACTAATTATGATAACTTCTCTTTAATATTTTGCGCCGGAATTTGAGTCATTAAATAATATAGGCATATATTTTTTAAATAAATAAATAAAATGGAAAAAAACAACATAATTGTAGTATACAATAAGTATGATTCCAGCCCACATCTTATTTCTTTGGATTTGCAAACAATAAGTCAATTTTATTACCATATGGACACAGATACATTTTTCTCTGAGTCCTTCCCAAAACAATTGAAATAATAAATTTTCTTTTGTTTTTCCTTGGAATCTCAATCAATACAAATTCATCAATGACATTAACTGAAAAATTTCAAGGAAAGAGTACGATATTCTCGAAATCCAATGTTGTCACAGAAAGTTTTTAAATTAAAGTCAAATGCTATCGAAAAATTGATGGATAGTGAATATTGCGATTGAAGTTATGTATTCTCAAAATATTCTATACATTCTAATAAGTTTAATTCTTTATGTTAATACATTAATTTGTTTAATTCGATATTCCTATAATTTTTAATCATATTTGCAAAACAAAATTTATTTAACTAGTTTTTCACCAACTGTCATGAAAATGTTAATTGATTGAGAGTCTAATGAAAAACATCTGACAATTTATCAGTAATTGTTTTAAAGAGGACTCAGAAATAATGAGTGCCGGCCTTAACATGGTAAAAAAATTGATTTATCGGTAGAAAATCGAAAAAATAAAATATGCGTTAGAATCATATATATACGTACACTACTGATAATCTAAACTCAGATCAATGCAAATTGCGTCCTTCAAACATTGGGAATCCCATAGTCATGAACCTTATCCATGAAAAATACATTATTATGCAATAAAGAAACTAAACAAACATCATCTTCTCGGATTAAAGCTAAACAACTGCCTATGCTTGATCAATATAAAAATTAATGTAATGGAAAACTTCGAGTTTTTAAATATAGAGACAAAATTAACATGACACAGAATGCTGCCGTGAACACAATCATAAATTTTTAAAATAATACACAAATTAACAAAAAAGTAAAAACTGCTACCTATAACGCGTTAAGTAAGCGAATTTTGATGTGAAATGTTGCATGGTTCGTTAAAAATAACATAAAAAAAATCATGGCTATTCAGCATGCTCCATCGCTGAACTACGACTACGATTACTTAAAATTACAAAATATATAAGAACATAAGGTAAGATGGATATTCAACCAGTGAAAAATACTGATAAAAGTAATATTATGTAGAAGTGAAATTCAAAATATTTATAATTAACGTAAAAAAGCAATAATTTTAAATAAAAAGTTAATACGATAAAAAAATTAAGAATTATACAGTAGGTAAGATTCACCTGAGCACAAAAATACTCATTGAATCCATCAAAAAAATCTTGTTTAACTTCAAATCAACAAAAAAACTATAAAAACGAAAGAATATTTAGGTAAGTATGCAAGTAAATCTGTATTTACTTATGTTAACTCCGAAAGTAAAAATGATTAACAAATTGGTGTTTCCGTTACATCGTGTTAAGTACTTTTCACTATTAAAAAAAAAACCTTTCACAAAAGACAACATTTCTTCTTATTACTTTTATATGTAGGTTTAATCGGAGGACGTTCAGAAAGCTGGAATTTTCGTACAATACGAACCAATTCATAAAATGCCTGATCAACATTCATTCTAACTTTAGCACTGCATTCGATGTATGGTATTCTCAACTGCTGCGATAATTGCTGGGCTTCTGTTACGGATACCTGAAATATAAAGTTTCAATTTACCTACGATGCAAAAATAGGATCATCTTTTTTTCGAAACTATTTTTTTCAATATATTAATTTACCATTCTTTGATTTTCTAAATCAGCTTTATTTCCTACCATTAACATAGGAAATTCATCTCGATCTTTTACACGTAATATTTGTCGATGAAATTTACTGATTTCTTCAAAGCTAGGATGATCAGTAACTGCAAATACCAGTAAAAAGCCTTCACCTGAACGCATATACTGTTCTCTCATCGCACTGAATTCCTCTTGTCCGGCTGTGTCCAATACTAAATGAAACAGTTATTCATTAATTCAAGCTTTCTTCCAACAAGAACTTGAGGTGAAAGAAAAGAACATACTGTCAAGTTTCGCTGGTACGTCATCAATGACACACTGTTTAGTGTAGGAATCCTCAATTGTTGGATCATAATCGGTGACAAAGTAACTCTACGAAAAAAATAATTATTTCAATGCGTAGGTACATCAATACATTTACCGAAATCAAAATGCATAGGTTATCACTATCAAGGAAGATAACACACGTAAGCGTCAAGTTTTGGAAGAAATATAAAGTACTTTCCTCAAACCTAACTGTAAAAAAGTTCTTACAGATAATAAGAAGTACTTCAAAATAAAATCACATACTTGAATGAACTGAATAGTTATCGCAGATTTACCAACACCACCTCCACCAACAACCACCAATTTATAGGTGGACGAATAATTATACTTTTCGTTTTTCGACATTGTTACAATTATCCACTGAAATTAAATACGAAATATTTGTAAATACATTATAGCCATTTGTTACGTTTCAAATGCGAAAATTTCCTCTTCTACACCTCAAGGTCTTAGTCCGTTTGGTTTTTAGATGAAACACCGCCAACACAAAAACCTACGAGAGTTCCTCCCATTCAGTAGAAATTAGAATGCGAAACATTTGGTCATAAACAGAATCAACGGTGGTTCTATTTAGGGAATCTTGTTGCTTCGTAGCATTCATCACTTTTGCGACCTCTTCATCCCCCTTATGCCCCGATTCAGTCATCATTCAACCTGATTTAACCAATGAATGGAATGAAAGTTACAAAGATACAATGTGGTGAAATGGTCATCACCTGCTATAAGATACAGTGAAGCGATTTGTAGACAATTTAGGTGATTTTTAATCAACATTTTTTTCAACAGTTATTTAGGAAACTTTATAAAAATTATTGGAAATCATATGTATTATTTTTTTACACTTTGTTTGCGATTTTTTTATCTTCTCAATGCATTGTTTATTATAAAAATCCAATTGAAAATTTGTTACTAAACAAAAAAACGTTTTCCACGCACCACACTCCGCAATATTATTGGATGAAAAAAGATATCTGTGATGGATGGGAAGGGAGAGAGGAAGCATGACAAGGGAAGAAAGAGGCGCGCAGAGCGCAAATTTGTTATCAAAATGCCGTTGTTTGATAAGAAGTATTTTTGTTTTTTTCTTCAAAAGTAAAGTTTGTATCAGAAAAATTTGGGCTGTTTCTCGTTAATTTTAATTTTTTAGGAATTTTTATTTTGATTCGAGACTAATAAATGTTACCATAAATATTTATTACCATACCCTCCTTGCGAGGTAAATCAATTTTCTGGGGAAAATGAGAAATATATTTGCATATTTTTTTAAGGAAAATAAAATTTTCTAGAAACCAAGAAAAAAAATGATAGTAAAATCATTTAATATTTACAGTTATAAAAAAATCTTGTAGTGCCGCTATATGTTAGTCTATAAGTGAAGCGACTATTGAAATCTTAATCTCAGCACAATACAAAATTGTTTATTTTTTTATTATTTATTTACAGGCCGCAACATACTTAAGAAATGACTATATCGCTGAAAACCAAACAAATGCGAAGAGCTTTATCTACCGTGAATTATTCACTTTCCAGTAAAGAAATAAGAAAACGATTTTTAGAATATTTCATCAATGAAAATGATCACCGGTACATCAAATCTTCAGCAGTTTTGCCATATTTTGATTCATCTATACCATTCGTAAATGCAGGAATGTGTCAGGTAAGCATTTTGCGATTCAAATTTACTCTAAAAAATATTATTTTTCATATAGTTTTATATTCCAGTTCAAAAGAATTTTCACATCTCAAGAGCAAATTCAGTATGATAAAGTAGCTAACAGTCAAAAATGTATCAGAATTGCCGGCAAACATAATGATCTACAAGCAGTCGGTATTGACTCATACCATCACACGTTTTTTGAGATGTTGGGTAATTGGTCATTTGGATCATATGATAAAGTGTGTTGAATTTCAATGATAATCTGAAAATAATCTTCTTCTATGTAATATAAAAACAAATATGTTATTCCAGAAAACTGCTTGCAAATTAGCTTGGGAATTACTGGCTTCTCCTCCTTACAGCATCCCTCCTCATAAATTATTTGTTACATATTTCGGAGGTGATAAATCCTTAAACCTACCAGCAGATGAAGAAGTTCGCGAAATTTGGCTTGAGCTGGGGTAAATTTCAATAATTCTTTCGTAATATCAATTATTTGTGGGACTAGAATAATTTCGAAAGTTAACAGAATCAAGCCAGATCATGTTCTTCCATTCGGAGTTGAGGAAAATTTTTGGGAAATGGGTGCAACGGGACCTTGTGGCACTTGTACAGAAATTCACGTAGCTTTAACTGACGAATTATGTTCTTCTTCTCATTTAGTCAACACTGGTAATCCTTTGTTAACCGAACTTTGGAATATAGTTTTTATTAGATATGACAGGCGAGTATCTGGGAATAAAATCGAGCTTGAAAAAATTGGCTTAATTTATTGCTACCGAACGCATTTTACAGGAAAGAAAATGGTTCGATAGAAATGTTACCTCGAGAATATGTGGACACAGGAATGGGTTTCGAGAGACTGGTAGCTTTGTTACAAGGCAAAACTTCGAATTATGATAGCGACTTATTCCAACCACTGTTCCACACTATTCATAAAGTAATATTTGCTTAACATACTTCCTTCAAATATTTCATAGTTATTTTCTACATATATAACTTCATTTTAGATATGTAACAGCCGTCCTTACCATGGAAGTTTTTTAAACTCTGATGGTTTGGATTCATCCTATCGGTATTTAGCAGATTTTAGTCGCATGATTACAGTAGCTATAACAGATGGCGTATATCCAGATATAAAGTATGTATTCAACATTCTCTCCAAAATTTCATGGTTTCCTTATTTTTAATTTTAATTTTTCAGTCCGAAATTAAAACGGGTACTTCGAAAAGCAATATTTATTGCGAAAGGTAAATTCCGTGCTGAGTATCCCGATGCTCTCATTGCTGAGCTTTCTAATGTAGTTGCAGAATCTTTACATGAAGTATTTCCAGAAATAGGAGAAAATTTATTCAAAGTTGGTAAACTAATCCAACGCTAGTAGTTGATATCATTTATACAACTAATTTCTATTCGATGGTTTCAGGTGAAAAAAGTGGTAGAAAATGAATGCAAACAAATACAAGTTATAGAAAGTAAATGTCATCAGTGGATGGAAATTTTAGAGAAGTATCCTACTTTGAGAAATTATTCTTTTACTGAGTACCCTGGTTTACCTTATGCATATGAATATTTAATGGAACAAATTTCGAACAATAATTTAAAAGATGTTGTGCCTTCTCAAATTGTCATCAATTTATATATTACCTATGGACTGGAAAAGAATATCATTGAAAAAATATTAGTCCCATTAGGTAAATGCTCAGTGGCTGAGTCATAATAATGCGACAACCAGTGGCGCGCGGAGAATTTTAAAATGGTCAAGCAAAAACATAAAAAACATCCACCACTCCCTATTATTATATTTTCTCCTACCAGCCTTGTTCTTTATTTACTTTTTCGACAAATTTTCTTCCGTGGGCTACACCATTCTATCATGTAATTGAATACAAAAAATTGAAAATTATTTTATTAAAATAATAAAATTTAAAAACGTACAATATTTATTCATAATCATTATTTCATGATTGTAGATTGTCATTTTTTTTATGGGGGGAGGGGGTGCGCTAACATTTTTTCACAACTTCTGTACCGCGTAAAAAAACAAGGGTGACTCAGGAATATTTGTTGATTGAAATCTAATCACATCATCATCATGCTCGAGCGAAGCGAAGGTGAAATTAAAAAAAAAATTGAATTTTCATTTATAAATAAGTACATTTTCAATATTTTAATTTTTTTGAATTGTATTAAAAAAAAAATCAAGTTTTTTAACTCTTTTGGTATCGTAAATAGTTGAAAATATGACAAATTTAACAAATTACAAATTTTTCTGCGCTCAAGGGGGTGTGAATTGTCTGAACCCTTTTGGCTATACCAACGGCTCATACATTGCAAAATAAGAAACTATTCGTATTTTTTTTGGTATGCTATGAGCCTATGGTAGGTCTACGTTCTAGCATAGTACTAGGTAGTAGCATAGATGAATGTAATATACGTTTATCTATGATAGTATGTAGTTACATTTTGCTTTATATTTTTTTATATCAGAATGGCGATTATGGCATTGAATAGAGCTTAAAATAATGCATCGAAACCAAAGTCACCGCTTATTTTAATTAATTTAGAAAGAAGCTAGAAATTTTCAATATATTCTGCGCGTTCCACTGGCTGCAATTTTAGTATTCTGATACATAATATTCCTATTTTATTAACGTGTATTACATTGTAGGTTTAAGGTACGACCCCGATGAAGTGATAAATGCGCTTGATTTGTTCAAAGAGGTCAGTAAACAACGTAATTATTCAGAAATAGAAGATAACTTTTCAAAAAACCGAATCATAACTGACGATTCTTTTAAATATTTATTTGAAGTAAAAAACGATATTCATGATGATATCATGTATGCATTTCCGGACGTCAGTGCTGTTACTTTAGCTATTGTAATAAATGACAAAGTTTTACCATTTAACGACGATACTCTTAAACAAGAAATTATAAAATTGCAAGATTTGATGTTAAACTCAAAATCATGTAAAATAAAAGAAATTGGGTTTGTTTGCGACAAAACAAACTTCTACAGTACTGCAGGAGGCCAATGTCACGATACGGGGACAGTTACGATTTTTAAAGAAGATGAAAAATTTGGATTAAAAGTTCATAGAGTAAAAAAAATGAGAAACGTGGTTATTCATTTCTGTGATCTAGAAGAGCTCAAAAAGTGAGTATACTCGTTACAAAATGTAATTAACTTCATTCCATCATTTTTAATATTTACGAATAATTTTTTTTTTAGGCAAAATGCCCTACAATTGTTTCAAACTTCTAATCAAGTTATCTTGAAGGTAGACCCGAAACGAAGATGTAGTATTATGCGAAATCATACAGCCGCTCATTTAGTGACTGCAGCTGTTAAAGAAATTTTTCCAGTTTCTCATTTCAAAGAAGGCTGTGTTGATGAAGAAAATATTACTTCTTATTTTGCTGTCTATGGATATTCGTACAGAGAAGAAGGTAAGCATTTTCATACATGCTTTGACACTATTAGAAATAATACTAACTCTCTTATGCTAAAGTTTCTAATTTATACGGAGTGTTAATGTGAACGGTTTCGAACTACATGCAGAAGTCATGTGACATTCATGTATGATGGTTTTTCTACTCCACTTGTTGAAGGGATCAGGGATACTAACATTTTAAAAATATTTTTTTCACCTAGATTATGATTGAATTTGAAAATTGTATTTCGTCGTCTTAGGCAGATAATACGCTGTTCGTGTGAAAATATACATCATTCATTGCCGCATTGCAGATGAAAAATTAATGACAGTAGAGAGTCTGAATTGTAGAAAACTTATGGAAAATAGGAAAAATTAAGAAAAAAATTGTTCATTCATTCATATTTTCTGTATTTATATTTTGAAAAAAAAAAAAAAAAAAAAAACTTTTCGACTCTATGTTTTGATAGTTTCTTATAGGCCCTTATTTTTACTGCCTATCATATACTATGAGTGAACGCCTCTGGGTAGTGTGTAGCTTTTAAAATTTAAGTGCTGAAATTTCATTTTGTGCAGAGTCTTCATAGAAATATTTTTTCCAATTTATGTTTCAAAATTCAAGCCTGGTAGAAATGTGCAGTTTGTGCAAAAATGTCGATTGTGGAATATAATAACTCCCACAAAAATCCATAGCTGGGATGAGGGGGAGAAAGGAAGGAGTGATTGAAGCCATACTAACCGCGTGTTATGAAAATTTTTTATAGACTTTTTTAGCGCTCACAACTATACCTCTACTTTAAATATGTATCACCCTAAAGAGTCCTAAATCTTCAAAATTGGTTGCAACAGTGAATAAGGGATTAATTTCCATTAATTCGGATTTCGGGTTCCTTAATTTTAAATTTGACGTTTATTTGTCTCTCTCCCTTTCATAATCTTTTAAAATAGTAGTTTTTACTGGTGCCTTAGTTTTACTTCAAAATTATTCGTGACACTGGCACGGCAAGAATTTTTTGTTCGTTGGACCGCAAAATACCTACTTTTGTTGACCGAATTCCTTGAAGGGGGGCGGGGGGTGAAGTGAGTTGGTTGTATACAACCGCTTTTATATGAATACTAGTATATGAATATACGAATCAAAATAAAATACACCGGAGTAATATAAATTGTTTTGTTGGTTCTGATTTCGACGTAGCAAAGTCTGCCAGCGAATAGGTCAAAAAACCTTTTGTTAAGCATTTCGCGCGACAAAATTGAATGAAAAATCTTGTAACCAATAAAGGAAGGTGTTTTTTTTCAAAATTTCGCGCATTTCTGAAACCAATAACCGATATATCAACAAACAAGAGCAGTTTTTGATTGAAGTATAAATTTTTAATTATTATGGCCTGCATTTATTTGATTATACTATTTACAAGCACCACCTTATTGACACACTGATATTCAGTGTGGCTGCACACTTAACATCAAAAATTTGCTATAAATAAACCCTAAATTGAATGGGGTTGGAGATTGGGCGGAGTTAGGTCAATTGCAATGCGAATGCAAATTGGAAATGAGTGTTTATATCGTTTATCTGCGTTCAACGTGAGGCTAGTTCGTATTATAAAAGTTGAAATTTTCAAATAAGTGCCATTTTCCGCCTCATTTTTTCTAAAAATGGTTCGCGGCTGCTCTTTGAAATCTTGTAAAAATCGGAAAAACAACGTCAAACGATGTTTTCATTCGTTTCCAATAAAAAACGAAGAACTGAGCGACAAATGGACTGCAGCTATTAGAGCAGGAGAAGGTAACGATTTTGTTCCTAACGAAAACACCAGAATATGCAGTTTGCATTTCGAACCTTCGGCTTACAGTATTAGTACAACCGTTAGAAGATTATTACCCAACACTGTTCCTACAATATTTTACCCCGACTGTAATGAAAATACGAGCTCCGTTGAAACAAACGAAATCACTGACATGTCGTTGAACGACTTACACGACAGTACCATGAGTGCTGATTTCATCACACTGGAAAATTTAATCAACGAAGAAGAAATTATTAAAAGCGATAGCTTAACAGAAAACGTGTTTTTTGATATCGAAGATTTCGTACCGTTGAAAGAAGACAAAGCCACTCAAACGGATTTCACGAGCATTGCAGAAAATTGCGAATTTCGCAAAAAATGTATCAGTTTGAGTCGCACCATTAAACAGCAAAGAAAAAAAATCGAAGAATTGCAATCTAAATTTACGACTTTAGTGAGAAAAAATAATGCCAAGAATGCTACCTTACCGCCATTAATTAGTAAGAATTTTTCGGTCGTCGTTAAAGACGCCGAACAGAATGAACTGAAAGCTATTTCTATATTGGAACAAATTATGAATTACGCTAATGCCAAGAAGAACGATCAAAAAATTAATTCGAAGCCTAATAAAAAACATCGAGTGTTCATATAGAATGAATCAAATTACCTATTTAATATGTTACAGTTTTCAATTTTCCTTTTTTTAAGGTAATAATTTAGTTCAGAGTTTAAAAATTTACGTTGTTATAGTGTACTCGTATTTTATATTGATACAATATTGACATGCTGCCTTTATTTCTTAATAAATTTTTTTATTGCTAGAAAACCCGTTTTTCTGTTACAGATAGCCAAAATATAGAGAAAATCGTTAAAACTCATATCAATAATGCATTACCAGTAAGTCGAATGACTAGTTCGTCTACCTTAGAGGTAATTAATTTACCAGATATAACGTTCACTCCCGGCGTAGTTTATAATCCAGATGATATATACGTTTTATCAATATTGAATAACGATGGTGAAGTAATTTCTAGGTGAGTGTCGAGTACCTCAATCAAGACAAATTTCATTCCGTTGGTTTTGAACTAATTTTGACATAATTTCAACAGAGAGCCATGTTGCGGCACTCATCTGGATAATACGCGACATATACAAGATTTTTGTGTGACAAAATTAAGTTTTTCCAAATCTCTGTCGACGCTTACTGTAGAAGGTGTGACTGGTGAGAAAGCTAAAGCGGCTCATCGTTATGGACGAATGTTGAAAGATAAAACTATCCTATTCACCGTGCAAGCTAATAAGTTACTAAATCAAGAAATACCACCAAAGAGCAAGGTACTTTCATTGATAATAAATGCTGTGAAATTAAGTTTTGTTTTAATTATACAATGGCTCCGTTAGGTCGTTAATTTATGCGATGCGTTATCTCAATCTTTATTCGAACTGAAATACTACAAGGACTGTATTAGCATGCTTCCGTGTGATGCAATCGATGATTTTGTTCAACTGAAAGTCTTGCAGAAAAAAATTAACAAAGTGATTCTGTCCTGGTCGAGGTGAGTGTACATCATCGATACGTTTAAAAATCCCAATCCGACATTAATTATGTTCATTTTTTAGAGAAACTGTTGCAGCCGAATTATCTCCGTTACTTCGTGACAATTCTAGTCAGTGTGAAGTTATCGTTAAATTTTTCACGATGAAACATGAAGCTCTGAAGGATTACAAATTTATGCAAGAGTTAATATGGCTCAATGAATTCACGTCGGAAAATAAATGCCCTATTTTGTGTATAACCTATATAGACGGTGCTTTACGTTGTTTCTGTTACACTCCACAAGTGAGTATCACTAAGCTACATCATAAAGAAATTCGAAAGTCCATTTCTTACTGATTATTTTTACAGGATAAATTCACAGACGCTCGCTCATGGCTGTCGTCAGTTGTTGAAAAACTATCGTTTAAAATCGACGAGTCGAAAAATCCTTCATTTTGTCATACATTGCCTAAGAGTACGCCGGAAGAAAATGTTTTTGTTTTATTTAATCAGATTTTAGATAGAGCGAAAAACACGTCATTAGATTAAATTTAAGTTTAATTATTTCGAATAAAAAAAGTAATGCTGTTATTTAAAATTTGTATTTACAGTGAATAACTTTTTACAAAATTTACAGCATAAATATTTACAACAATAACGATATCACTTATGAATTCCATTCTCGTTCCAACTCGTTTAAATTTCGTTCTAGGACATCTTTATTTAATCTATTTTTACAAAGAAAACGATTTTCTAAAAATAGCACCGGTATCTCGTTCTGATATAATTTTCTCCAACGTTTATTTTCTTCCCAAGAGATGTCAACCTCTTCGAAGCTAATACGGTGATAGAAGGGTTCTAACTCTTCTTTTAATTCATCGCATAAAGGACAAGGATGAGTTGTATAAAGTGTTAGTCTTGGAAGTCTACTTTCAATATTTTCAGTTTTCCTGCATTACGCCATTTAAAATTATAAATAAAAAATATGAAGTATTCAATTAAAAATGCATATATTTTAAAAACGTATATTAACAGAAACTATTAAAATTATACAAGAATAATTATCCACCGGATACCCCGTATTGTGACGTTGGTAATTAAATTTTAAGATATCACATGTATTCGAGTCAGTCTATTTATAGAGATAAACGTTCAACTCCTTTGGAGTTCATTTCTTATTCATGCAAAATCATTTCGGTTCACTTACAATTTTTCGATGAGAATTGAAGAAGCACCACCGCCTCCGTTGCATATCGAAGCTACTCCTTTTTCGCCTGCTTTCAAAGCATATGCCAAGTGCACAATGATTCTTGCACCAGACATACTGCGAAAATTTATACAACCAAGATTAGCTATTTTTCATGTTGCTATCTGTAACAAGTATAATATTTCATTTACCCGATCGGATGACCCAAACTAACTGCGCCTCCGTGTACATTGACCTTTGCCGGATCTATGTTTAATTTTTTAATGTTCGCGAGAACCACGACACTGAAAGCTTCGTTGATTTCCCATAAAGCGATATCGTTCACACTGACGTTACATTTTTCCAAAAGCTGGAATAACAGAGTAATTAAAATTCCAATGATTTTTTATTATTATTTTAGTCCAGGCATTTTATGAAAAAAGTTTAAAGCAAAGATTTTTTCGCGGAAATATGTCTAGAACCGTTTCAGTACTGGACTACTTACCATTAAAAACCCAACACCCATAACTAAGGCGGAACACATCTACAGGTATGAAACGTCCCTCAACAATTCTTTGGTCAATAGTTCGAGAAGCATGAGCCCTATGAACAAAATGATCGCAGAGAATTCTACTCAAATTCCATATCAGGCAATACCAATACACAAGAGCCTTCAGTTCTAGCAAAAATATTCGTTCACATACCAGTAGTAGGGAATGCTGAATTAAATAAATGAAGAGAAATATTTTTTCTACGAAATTTCATCATGAATTCTCACTCTATAAAGCACCACATACTGTATGTAGATGCCCCTCTATCGCCAAATAGCTCTAAATGCACAAAAAATATTTTCATTAATGAATCTTCAACGATTTTTTTTTTTAATTTCTGTTTTACGTTCGAAGCTGTCTAGATGAAATCTACTCAACATTCAAGTTTCAATACTAGAATGAATGGATTTTTTTTGAAAAGCGTATTAAGGGTGTTCACAATACTTGCTAAATAAAGTCAAAAAGACGTTCTAAAAATTTCAGCTCTTCAACTTAATTTTCAGTCCTCCCCAAATGAAGTCTAAGTTATAAAATTTTTCAAATTTTTAGGCTGTTGAAAATTTTTACGTTCCAATGTCATACTTTGTCGTCCAAAAAGTAAAAAAAAATTAGCCACCCATTTTTTATCAATTCAGGCGGTCTAAAACGTTTTTAAATTAT
>VFXL01000424.1:0-32348 GCA_009761765.1 Phenacoccus solenopsis | reverse complement strand
AACATAATAATTTTTTATCATTTCAGTTTTGATGACGAGATAATCAATGAATATAAAAAATGATAATTTAAAATTTATAAGTACTGGAAAAGCTGAAAAATAAAAACTTTGCTTTTGCTTTCAATTATTTGTGCGTTCTAGCTTTTGCTTTCAGCTTTTGCTTTTTAGGTAAAAAACTCTCCACTTTTAGCTTTTGGCTTTTAGCTTGCTTTCCATCTCTGCTATAATCGTTTGATAACAGAAAATAACTCAAAATGGCGTATGCATATACCCACTTAGTGCCTTACTGACTCCAGAGTCAGATATGACGCAGACAGAAGTGAGGCCCTAAGATGCAGGCGACCATTACATTCCAAAAAGGTACGGATTACCAATCGAACACCCAGGTACATGCTACATAGTACCCCGAAGTAAGAGGTAGTGGGTATCAGCCCACCATGAAGACATGCGCACAGCGCAGATAAGGCCGAAGACAGCAATTAGCACTGAGACTCATCAGAGGCAAGTATGGTGCCAGAAGGAAGGACGAAGCGGTGTGCGGTGGAAGAAATTCCCGCAAAAAGAAGAGTCAGGTAAGAGTCGGAGTTGGACTTTTAGATTTGCTTCGGAGTCAAAGGGGAGTCGGAGTCATGTTTGGAGAAATGCTCCGGAGTCAGGGGTTGGAGTCGGAATCAAAAATTACACATGACTCCGGAGTTAAGGGTCAGAGTGAATGAATTCAGCAAAATTATTTTTATTTGTTAATTAAAAACACAATTCAAAGAAAATATTTAATTTTAAATATATTCTGCTCGATGATTATAATGCAATCACAAAGAAATATAATTATCAAAATCATTGAGTACCTATCTGATGACAAATTTAATAAATTAAGAAAAATTATTGAAATTAAAATGATTAAATCTATGACGATGACGACGATGATGGTGGTGGTGATAGTGATGATGATGATGGTGGTGGTGGTGGTGGTGGTGATGGTGGTGGGGATGGTGACGGTTGTAATGGTGATCATGAAGCTAATCTAAATTTATGCTATAGTTTCATTTGTTGTTCTAGGATTTATTATGAATAAATCTTTTTCTAATACATAATTTATTTAAATAAAATAAATTTATAATGCAAATCATAAAGAAATATAATTATCAAAATTATTGAATACCTATCTAATGACAAATTTAATATATTAAAAAAAAATGATTGAAATTAAAATTATTAAATCCATGACGATGACGTTGAGACAATGACAACTATGATGATGATGGTGGTGGTAGTGGTGGTGGTAGTGATGATGATAATGATGATGTGATGATGATGATGATGATGATAATAATAATAATAAATGATGATGATGATAATGATGATGATGATGATGGTGGTGGTGGTGGTGGTGATGGTGGTGGTGGTGGTGGTGGTGGTGGTGGTGATGATGATGATGATGGTGATGGTGCCATTATAATTTATTTTTCGATGAAGTATGATGATGTTGCTGCTGATGAGGATGTTGATGACGTTGATGATGGTGATAAGTGGTAGTGTGTACTGTTGTTGTCCTTGTCATCATCGTCGTCATCCTTATCAATAATCATGTGTTCTTGAATATTAGTTTATATATTGCAACAATTTCTGAATGTTGAGGGGCTTGGTGTCAGCTGATCACTCTGCATAGTACTGATGTAGATGTTTTTTACTTGTTCAACTCATGAATCAACGTGTACATAATATTGACGAGAAGAGCAGAATAGCATCGATAACAGGATATTGAAGAATTTACCGGCCGAACATGGCGTTTTGAATCTAACCATTATGCTCTCGCGCCGAATAAAATTTCGATTTGTCTTACGCAGCCGGTATAATATACGCGAATCGAACTCGTTACATCTAATATCGTTTGCGAGTACCAACCAGTTTCGCTAGACCGCATTTAATCGACTATTTCTCGGCTAAAATTGAAGAAAATATAACGACGCCGAAGTTCTGCAACATGATTTACAAGCCAACATAGATGCGAAGATAACCGCTCAGCTACGCAGAAGGGAGAAAAATATAGAATTATGATGGCGAGCGGGACGTGGAGGAAAAAAACCACCGTAACCGTATCGTATACACTCGTTATTCAAAAACTAATTAAGTACTATATTCGAGTCGTACACGCACATTTAGCGGGTAATTCTCATATTTCATAAAATCCTCACTTTATACATTGTCCATTTTTATACCTCGACGCAGCGCATGTCGTGTCGGAATCTTGATTATTGGTACAAGTTGAAAACGGGTTTGCTCTTCCCACACTGTCACATTGGTCGTCGTTTCGTGTTTTCAGCGTATAAAGCGAACGAGCTTTTCGCCTTTTCCTTGTGCCCGTGTACGCGATGATTGGTTAACGAAGTTGCGTCGTCGAGTCCGCAGACCACCTATGACTGAAATTTACGACAACGATGATTTAAAAGGCGAAATTTTTTCGGTTTTTAGGTATCGTCGCGGCATCTTTTTAGGGCCTAATTAATTTCGGCGCTTTTAGGCGACCAATTTCCCAGAGCCGCGTATGTATGGAGACAGAGACGAGGTCAACAGTCTCACATAATGGTATGGGTTAGCGAGACCGAGGAATAAGTCCTTAAAAAGTAAGATGTAACCTCCAACGCTGATTGTTTTGATTTCATCTACCGACAAATCCGGTAGCATTCCTCGTTATTTTTACTTAGTATTACCGGCTTACATAATGCATATGGAAAAGATGTATCAGTTCGAATATCGCGTGCTGCACAGCCGTGGCATGCACATCACGTACTCACATTTGAATATACAATACGCGGCGTAACCATCGCGCAGACTAGATCGAGAGAGAGGTGCGTAACGTATACGCGGCAACAATTTATTCGACTTATCACATTTTCGTCATGTAACTTGGTTGCGGTCGCGATGATATTTTTTTTTCCTTCACTCGTTATTCGTGTCCGAGCGTAGGCTGGATACCGACAGCGCGACCGTTCTCTATCTACGTTGCGAATCAGCGAGTCGTCGCGAACTGCTCGCTCTTCGGTCTTCGATGTTTATGAAGACGATCGATGCGGACGAATTGAGGCAGACTGTTGCGAAATATCGGCCACCTAATTGAGTCGTTTGATTTGTAAAATGTAAATACGCAGTGCGCTATTTGTATTCGTATAGGTTGCGTTTTACCGGTAGCCGGCTCTCGTAGATCGTGACTGCAACACGCCTCCGTTGCTTGTATATTTTCGCAGCCGCTGCGCGCCGCTTCGCGTATTCCAGTGTACACGATAGAGAGGAAAAATACGTAAAAAAAATAAGTGCACTGGGCTGCCGTAAGCTGTCTTTAATTGAGAAATACGCTACAAATGTCATGATTATACGCGTTCTCGCCAATACGAGGTGTACGCGAACGCTAACGTGTCGAACATAATGAATATCTGTAGCGCATACACGCGAGATCGCGCCATTCAATAAGAATTACATATGTACCGAAGGGAGTAACGTGCAAAAAATTCACTCGTATACCTCGGGGAAAAGTAAAAATATGTTGTAGCGCTAATGATTCAATTTAACATCGTTACAGATAGCCAATTGAACGCGAAACCGATCGCAGTTGGCCAATTTATCGACTAGTTCTTACATCGACTCGTTGGCGTGAATTGGTCGACGGGTACGACACGAAGAGGGGTGTTGAAATTCGATAGTAAAGCGGCTTATCTGATTATATTGACTCGTTCATTCCGATACGTATTAGCCGAGTCGGAGAAGACGTTACAAATGCTTGGCACGTTCTGCACGGTGGTGACGAGTTGATGAACTACGTATGTTATATTGGACGCTTCCATCGGGCGAGTTTATTCCTCAATTATCAACCCTCTTGGCAGCAGATTTGCAGACTATAGTAGCTTGGCAGATTGAATCGTGAACGTAATCATATGCTCTTGTAACTTGATTTAGTGCCTTACTCGAATTTGATTTTTTTCAACCATCATCATAAGGTTTATGAATTCATCCTATCTTCTTCCAACAAATTACTCTGTTGTACATGCAGTTAGAGTCACGGAGAGTCGCAAATTGGTTCCGAGCAGAAATAATTTTCGGATACCACGTTTCAATTTCAATTTTTAATTCAGTGGGAATTTGAAAAAAAAAAAAAAACATAAATGAAAATTAAAACAAAAATCTAATTAGAATTTCAAATTCGAAACTTGGATCTCCGGGCACTCAGGATCGTGAGACTTAGGGTAATATACCTTCTCGACCACTCTTCTCCCTGTCCTTGCGTGAAACAATTTTAATCAGAAGTTGGTAGAAAAATTGGAGTATCAGTTTGAGGATGGACAAAAATGTGAGAGGTCCATTTCCTAAATTGTGCTAGGGTAAATTTACTAATCCTGCCTCACCTTTCGAAAATGTTGTAGATAGTGTGAACAAATGGAATTCCTCCTTTAAGATCCTAACGAATAGAAGAATTCAAAACGATATTTAAATTTTTTACTCTATTTTCTCTTTATGATTGAGTTTTTACAAATATGTAGTAAAGCCAATTTAGACATGGTAATCTTTCATAGAGGGGCCACTGAAAGTCTAATATGAAATAACGAAAGCTCTACAACAGCATCGGCACAAGATGGGATTGCATGGGTGATTTCTACCTCATCGATTATTTTTTTTTGGTGGGGGTAAAAGGGCTCATTTTTAGTCCCCTTCCAAATTCTCTCAAACTGTAATTTCACAATGATATATTAGGATATGATTAATCGCTCTTCCATATCTGTCAACGTACTAAACATGAAAATCATAATTATTTCAATTTTTGTTCCTGATGTGATATATATATATATATATATATTATGAAAATTTTAAAATCTGCTCGGAAAGAACAAAAATCAATACAAACTGGAATGAAGTACAAAAAATAACGACAAAATGTAAAGAAATTTAAATCTAAAAAAAAAAAAAAAAAAAATGTAAGCAGCCATGCTTCATTACTGGAGCTGAGTTTTAAACTGAGGCTTGTTTAGATTCAGAAATAACATTGCTAACCTCTTCATATTTACAGGCCACACCCAATACCAAGTTTCTTTCAAAAATTACTTAAAAAGTTAAATGTAGAACTAATGTAGTGCCATGCGATAAGTATATAACACAAATTTTTTTCAAGTTATAGCTACTTGAGGTTCCTCAAATTATTCTCAAATTTTTACGATGCGTTATTTTGAATCCATTTTGACCCAAATGTAGAGGGTCATATTCTGGTCATCAACTAACCCTACATACAAAGTTTAACCTTTTAGGTTGATTTCGTGAAGAGATACGGAAGATTCAAGAAATTTCCTGTAATAATTTCCTCTCCAAAAACAGATTTTGCTCTACCTCCACTCTAAATTCGCTTGGGAAGAAAAAATAAGAATAGATTGATCCCTTGTGCTTATTTCATAGTATGATGCCACCATGAAAAATTTTCTATCTTTCCTGTGCCATGCCATCGCCATATTTTGAGGTCGTTAACCCCTCCTTATACCCTCCAATCTCATATATGGAAGTGAATAAGGAATAGTGTACGCCTTATTTGCAATAATTATATGAGTTCATATTAATTACATTTTTACTAATTTGAGGCTACTCAAGCTCTACTCAAATTTTGATAATCCGCCATTTTTGAACCATTTTGACCCAAATTCAAGAGGTCATATAATGGTCACCGACTAACCTTACGTATAAAGTTTAACCTTTCTAGGTCGATTTGATGATGAGATATGGAAGATTCCAGAAATTTTATGGCTCAAAACTTCCTCAAAATGCCATTTTTTGTTCTAACTCCCCTGTAAATGCATTTAAGAAGCTGAAATTTAGAGATGTTGGTATCCGTGATTCAGTCTCTTATATGAGATCAAAAACAAAGAATTTGAGATACTCGCCCTTTCTCCAGCCCTCCTCAAAATTTGAGTAATCCACTATTTTGAGGTGACAAAAATTTTTTTTTACATTTTCAAGAAGATTCTCTCATCAAGTTTTGAGCTAACTTTATGAATACTCGTTGACGCTACACTTGGTGAAAAAAAAAACAAAATTTGAACTTTTACCAGATAATTACAGTTGGTCTAAAACGTGAATATTTGAAGAGCTCACCTTCCCCTTATCCCCTTCCCAAACTAGGTTGACTGAAATAGTTGTCGTTCTTAGGTTAAAAACACAGCTAAAAATAATATAGAAATATCAAAATATGCCTGGAATATTTCGAAAAATGAAAAAAATCTTAAAAATAAATACAACATCAAATTGTTGCTAAACTGAAACGAATGAACGATTCTACTACCACTACTACGACAATTATAGATCACTATAGCTTTACCTATGTTATTTCATGCTTCAGAAATCCTCAGCGTAAGCGTGTAATTAAGGATGAAATTAATTGAATTAAAAAAATTCTATGTGTTCGAGTTCTCTATAAAATCACATTTTTATCATCTACGACGTCATAAAAATGATTTAAAAAAATATACAAGCGTCAATACTTACGAGTCGAATTCAACACGTAAATATCAACACTTTCGACTCTCCTGGCGGTCTTGTTTTTCGTATTTTTCGATAAGGCTAGGCATCGAATCACGATGAGCATTAACGTTATGCGCAGAAATCGCGGAGGCAAATTTATGATAAACGAAATATTTACCTATGCAAGGTAGCCAGTGTATGGAGACCGTTAAAATGTCATTCTAATATTTCAACTTTAATTACGTTAGCATACGAAGAAAAAAGCTAACAACCAATTTACAATTTTCGGCATTCTCTAGAGCCAAGCCTTAACGTTAACGCCGTCGCCGGTCACTGATTATAGACGAGGCGCACGGTAGGTACAGCGAACACGGCGTATGAAATACGTTGGTTTGGAAATTTATGACAATTAGAATGGCGCGTATAGGCTTTTATCGTTATCAATTTACTATATTATTTATTTAATACGGCGTCCATTTAAAGAGACGCTAACTATTACACGCGATAAAATTCTGTCACCAACACCCATACGTCCCACATTACGCGCCACCTGCAGCCTTAATGGTACAATCTAAATTACAATTTGAGGGAGAGAAAAAGAAAACGCGGCCAATTTATGTTGCTGGATGTTCGTTTACATAATAAAATCGTACATCGTTCAAAACGGACGTTTCGGTAGGTGTATTAGCTCGGTAGCGTGATCTGGAAAAGAAGTCAACTGGAAAATATTTTAAAATATTTCGGCTGCTGTGTACTATGTACGATATGCTTGCGTGTGGTCTAGGCACCATATTCCGCTACGCTTTTTTATTTCACTCGATACTGGCTTAAATGGCGTGTAGGTTTGTCATATGTACGTTAGCGCGTATGATGAATCGGCCGCAGTTAAAGGCTGCGAAGACGGCGATGAAAATCGCGTATATGAGTACCGCCTGGGTATACGGTGAAACCTGTTGCCGACTCCAAAACCGAAACCAAGACGTGACAAATTTCTTCAATGATTAACGAATCGTCGTGAAAAAAAAACGCTCCACATTGGTGTTAATAAATCAGGGCTAATTAGTTTCAAAAAAAAAAAAACTTTCGCCGAGATTACGAGAAAGCCTTTTCCGCATGAACGGACAAGTTGAAGAAATTTATAACGCGATGATTTCGACATTGTAAGGTGTTTGTATCGTTTTGGAGATCTTATCGCGAGCTAAATCGCCGCGCAGCTGATACGCTTTAATTTTATGCGAGAAAATATGATATTCGGAAATTTCACATCCACTTTAGAAACACCGTAACGTACTCCCTTTGGGTAGAGAATATTTTAATTTTTTTATTCCTTCGTTCGATAAGCATCTTTTTGAATATTTTAAAGTCGTGTACGCGAATACCAATTTATCGTTGCACAAGTATACCGGTTGTCGGTGCTCAATTCGCGTGCATGTACTTTTTTTTCGACTGTAGAACTCGCGTATAAACAACCTGTACACGTAACGAAGACATTATGGAAATTAGTCTACAATGACGTATGGCTTTTCGCGGCGACTAATTAAAAAAAGCTTCGATTCTAATTCCGGGGTATCTGTGCGCATGCGTACATAGTACGGTAGAGATGGATGAAAAAACACCATTAAATCAAACAAATTTCTATGAAAGATTTTTTCCATTTATTCCTCGATAGAAGGGGTACTTTATCAGGTATCAAAATTATCTCAGTTGCAAGGCCTTTAAGATGCTTTTTTTGACGATTCACCTCCATCAAAATATATTTTTCGCATATAAGTATTTTGTCAGCATTCGATGTAAAGAGAAAAAACATCATGACGTAAGTTATTCTACATTGTATTTCCTAAAATTCTGTTTCCATACATTTTTCTGCATCAAACATCGGAGGAGAGCTAAGAAGTCCACAAGAAGACACCCTAAAAAGGTTACACGAAGAATGGACATATTTGACATTCTACGTTGTAATCGATATATTCATACTCGATTATGATTAAATGTACCATGCATAAACTCACTCTCTCTTCTTCACCTCTTCCACTGCATGAAAATTTTCGTGCCCACCCTATCCAATGAAGATGTGAGCTTACGTAACGCACATTTTCGATGTATTATAATAATTGTCACGATTGATAACATAATTATTCTACAAATTTCAGAACATGTTTTGTTTCTCATAAGTTTTTTATTTGATATGTTGGAGACGTACTAGAAAACCCGAGTTCCATTGTCAAACCTCTAAAGTGTTGTTTTCGGAGTGAAAAAGGAAGGGGCGTAGTTTTGGTCAACCTGAACTTTTTCAAAAAATAAAAGGAAGTACTTTTAGCGTTCAGATCGAGGTGGGGATCGAAGAACTGAAAAGATAATCTCAAAAACTACGTACCATAAAATTTTTGAATTTTCTGCACCATCAATAGCCTATTTATGAGCATATAAACAGCGGTGTTTTTCCGTATTTACTCGCGAAAAAATAAAAAATGTCAATTTAACAAATTTTCGTTTTTTTTTAATTTTTTATTGTTATTATTTTTTTTTTATCAAAATGGTGAAAATGCCATTGAATAGAACATAAAGTTATGCATGGATGCATAGCACCATTTTAATGATGCATCGAGGAATGGGGAATTTTCAAAATTTATTCATACTGCACTTTTTACGGTTTTTTGAAGGAAACTAAGCCCCAAACCATTTTAATGATTTTGTGAGGGAGGGGGTGAGCTAGAAATTTTTAACATTTGCGCATATTATATTGTTTACGATTTTTCGAAGTAAGTACTGAAAAAGCTCTGATTTAAGTTTTTCAGTATTTACTTCGAAAAATCGTTTTTCAGTACTTACTTCGAAAAATCGTAAACAATATAATATGCGCAAATGTTTAAAATTTCGTGCTAGCCCCCACCCCTCAATAATTAAAATAGTTTGGGGTTTGTTGTTTCCGATGTATAATCATATGCTCTATTCAGTCTTGTGGTTATAGTGTAGTTGAAAAGTAGAAATACATTTTGATTCTACATTTTTGATTTTTTCATGAGTGAATGAATAAATTTTTGAATAATATGATAATAACAAACTGTATTTAACAGTAATCGTTTTGGTGTTAATTTTAAGAAATAGATTAAAAACCACCATGACCTAAGAAAGACTTCTAAGTTTAGCTCACTTGACGGTTGAACTTAGAAGCTGATAATTCACGAATAATTAAATAAATTAATGTAAATAATAATGTAATTAAATAAAAATGAAAATTTATTAGATTTAAATTAATAAAAAAAAAAAGTAAAAAATCTTATATAAATTATATCTATGCGTAATTCGGTAATGATTCGGAATCTGACTCGTCGTTTTTTTTTTTTTTTTCTTCTTACTCAATTTTTCACGCTGAATTCAAAAGTGAACTCCGTTTCCCGGACCGACCTTTATTTATCGAGATATTTCAATTTAAACTTACACATATAAGACTTACGTATTGATTAATATGGGAGCACTTTCACTCGTTAGCATTCCTAGCATTAAGCATATAAAACATCATGGTAACACTTGATGTGGCGTAATGTAGTTTTTAAAAATTTCTCATGGTATGATTTTTTTATAAAAAAATCTCTTGAGGTAAGGAATGTACGAAAAGGATAAGTTGAGGTGAGGAATGTAGCTTTTAGGTATATACTGTGGTAAGATTTTTTCTGTAAAAAAAACATCTCTTGAGGTAAGGAATGTATAAAAAGGATACTTTTTTTTTCTTGTCAAGTCCTTACCTCAATGCATTATGCTAACGAGTGAAAGTGCTCCCATATTAATCAGTACGTAAGTATTATATGTGTAAGTTTAAATTGAAATATCTCGATAAATAAAGGTCGGTCCGGGAAACGGAGTTCACTTTTGAATTCAGCGTGAAAAATTGAGTAAGAAGAAAAAAAAAAAAAAAACGACGAGTCAGATTCCGAATCATTACCGAATTACGCATAGATATAATTTATATAAGATTTTTTACTTTTTTTTTTTATTAATTTAAATCTAATAAATTTTCATTTTTATTTAATTACATTATTATTTACATTAATTTATTTAATTATTCGTGAATTATCAGCTTCTAAGTTCAACCGTCAAGTGAGCTAAACTTAGAAGTCTTTCTTAGGTCATGGTGGTTTTTAATCTATTTCTTAAAATTAACACCAAAACGATTACTGTTAAATACAGTTTGTTATTATCATATTATTCAAAAATTTATTCATTCACTCATGAAAAAATCAAAAATGTAGAATCAAAATGTATTTCTACTTTTCAACTACACTATAACCACAAGACTGAATAGAGCATATGATTATACATCGGAAACAACAAACCCCAAACTATTTTAATTATTGAGGGGTGGGGGCTAGCACGAAATTTTAAACATTTGCGCATATTATATTGTTTACGATTTTTCGAAGTAAGTACTGAAAAAGCTCTGATTTAAGTTTTTCAGTATTTACTTCGAAAAATCGTTTTTCAGTACTTACTTCGAAAAATCGTAAACAATATAATATGCGCAAATGTTTAAAATTTCGTGCTAGCCCCCACCCCTCAATAATTAAAATAGTTTGGGGTTTGTTGTTTCCGATGTATAATCATATGCTCTATTCAGTCTTGTGGTTATAGTGTAGTTGAAAAGTAGAAATACATTTTGATTCTACATTTTTGATTTTTTCATGAGTGAATGAATAAATTTTTGAATAATATGATAATAACAAACTGTATTTAACAGTAATCGTTTTGGTGTTAATTTTAAGAAATAGATTAAAAACCACCATGACCTAAGAAAGACTTCTAAGTTTAGCTCACTTGACGGTTGAACTTAGAAGCTGATAATTCACGAATAATTAAATAAATTAATGTAAATAATAATGTAATTAAATAAAAATGAAAATTTATTAGATTTAAATTAATAAAAAAAAAAAGTAAAAAATCTTATATAAATTATATCTATGCGTAATTCGGTAATGATTCGGAATCTGACTCGTCGTTTTTTTTTTTTTTTTCTTCTTACTCAATTTTTCACGCTGAATTCAAAAGTGAACTCCGTTTCCCGGACCGACCTTTATTTATCGAGATATTTCAATTTAAACTTACACATATAATACTTACGTACTGATTAATATGGGAGCACTTTCACTCGTTAGCATAATGCATTGAGGTAAGGACTTGACAAGAAAAAAAAAGTATCCTTTTTATACATTCCTTACCTCAAGAGATGTTTTTTTTACAGAAAAATCTTACCACAGTATATACCTAAAAGCTACATTCCTCACCTCAACTTATCCTTTTCGTACATTCCTTACCTCAAGAGATTTTTTTATAAAAAAATCATACCATGAGAAATTTTTAAAAACTACATTACGCCACATCAAGTGTTACCATGATGTTTTATATGCTTAATGCTAGGAATGCTAACGAGTGAAAGTGCTCCCATATTAATCAATACGTAAGTCTTATATGTGTAAGTTTAAATTGAAATATCTCGATAAATAAAGGTCGGTCCGGGAAACGGAGTTCACTTTTGAATTCAGCGTGAAAAATTGAGTAAGAAAAAAAAAAAAAAAAAAAACCGACGAGTCAGATTCCGAATCATTACCCGTAATTCGATCAAAAATAAAGTTACAAAATAAGATTTTGTGGAGAAAAAAGTAAAAAAATGGTGTTTTAATTTTAAGTTAATATTTTTGGAATTTTTAATAGCTGTCATTTGCATATTTTTACGTGATCCGTTTTACATGTATTCAATTTTTAATGAGAAGATATCAATAGTTTTTCATTTTACAATTTGATAATTTTGGTGTTCTGTGAGGGCTTACACAAAATCATAAACCATGGGTCCAAAAATTCTAAATTCGGCACTGAACATAATTTCTCATCTGAGTTATATCATTAGATGTGAGGATTTCTTATTCTCATTTCTAATAATAAATTTAGGCAATTGAGACGTTTATCAAGTATCGAATGATTTTTTTTATTGAATGATTTTTTACACGGAGAGAAGATTTCTGTTGGTAAACACTTAAAAAAGTTTTTAAATCGTTTGCGAATTGATTTTTCAGGTGCAAGTATATTATCAATCATACAATACACAGATAGTATAATATAGTAATTGTAATATATCGAACATATGCATTATCTAGATCCACATTTTTATGATATGTAAGAAGGGGTGTGGGGGGAGAGGGTGAAGAAGAGATAGTGAAGTTATGATTGTTACATTTATTCATCATCGAGTATTATATTAGTTTCGACGTTATTACACATTCCTCATGTCGCCTTTATATTCTTCTTGAGGACCCCTTAGCACCTCTCCTATGCTTCATGCAAGAAAGTGTATATCTAGGAATAAAATGTAAGAAATTTAATGTGAAATAACTTAGGTACTTCCCAATGTTTTTTTCTTCTTGAAATTGAATCCTGAACGTATATACGCGAAAAATATGTTTTAAGGGGATGAGACGTCCGGAAAAACTTCTTAAACGAGTTGGAGCAGAGTGAAATGTGATAAAATACACTTTCTTCCACATAATCTTTTTATAGGAATTTGTTTGGTTTCGTTGCGTAATTCTGCCGCACCAACATTACCAGGTATAGTTGCTTTATTACGCACCTCCACAGCCCATATAGGTCAGTCGAAAATTTTTACAGCTGTCGAGATCCACGTGTTACTCGTATATTTACTCAACGCCTTATGGAAATTTAAATTTTCATACGACGGCAGATACAATGTATAATGATTTTCTACACGAAGCCAGATAAGCGATGTCCTTCTCGTTACATAGCAAATAAAATTATGAATCTGCTACATTAGATGGGTACAAATACCTACGCGTCGATAATACCCGAATTCGGATATTGATACAGAGTTTAATGCTGATAAATTCACCAGCAGGATACGATAAAAAGGGAAAACGCAGGTGGTGTTTTTACGCTGGAAATGACAGAAACGCGCGGTTGATGCGTCTGTGTCAATATTAGACAGGAAATCACCTTTAACTCGTCATCGTACGCTACCAAATATCTATAGGCTTTTCTAGCCGGTCGCTACTGAAGCCGAATTTGGTTGTAATTAGCTAGCCAAAAAATCGTGATTTAATGGATCGCTGTTGAGAATATGCAAATCGTATTGGACCATCAGATTTATGGCCGGTGGCCAACGCCGGGGTTGGACAGTTTAAGATTATTTACCGGTTTTATGTATCAATAAAATAGTCGCTAATCGTTTTGTATATTTGCTTTTTTATAATTTTATCATTTTTACTGTATGCTTGAAATTCAACGCGTACAAGGTTATAACGTTTTGGCATTAATCTTTTCGACATAATCGCTTGTAATTAATGAGTTTCGGTGAAACGAATGGTTCGGTGTTGACGGCGCTCGGCGCTACGAGTGGTAGAATTTTTATTTGCCATTTTATTACGCGGCTTAAAATTGTAGCGAACTGGCAGATCGGCTTAATGTCTAGAATGCAGAGCTGCAAAATTCACGCGATGTGGATGATTGATTATTCGAGTCGATGGCAGAAAAGGGCGCAGCTTTGTTGAAGTGGTGACTGGAAATTTTTCGAATTATTTATACTTTCTTTTTTTCCACTCGTATGAAGAACAGAGCAATGATTTGGGGCTCGGTGAAGTTTTTTTTGCCTTTTAGCAATGTGAGGGTATGTTTTTCATTAAAGAGGAGGCGAGACGTGGAGAATAACAGTTCAAACCTGGTTGGTATTAATAATTGTGATTCAAAAGCGAAATTATCTTGAGAAATTTAAGTTTTTGGAAAGCTGTTGATTTTTGGTTAAGAAAAATAATTTTTTTTTTAAATATTGAATTTTTTATTTATTAGTAATGTGCCATATACAATTACTTGACTAGAAGCACGTGATTGAGTAGGTTCAAAGAAAAGGAAGTGGACCTTTTTTTTGGGTAAATTGGAGTATAAGAGATGGATAGTACCTTCGTCATCTGAGAAGAGTTTGAGGAGGATTGATGGAAATATAAATCGATGTCTGAGAGAAATGTAGATTATCCAGTAAGCGGAAGGAATTTATAGTTTTTTCAAAAATTGAAGGATGAAGAATTACAGTTGCTGCTTAATGACCTCGAAAGAACATTATGAAAATTTCAACCCTTCAACTCAATTTTTAGCCCCAAATGCTATCAAAGTTTTTAAAATTTTGAAATAAAATAAAAAAAATAATTTTCTAGTAATTAAAAATTTTTTCACGCTACAAAGTCATATTTTGTCTTACAAATACTGAAAGAAATGTTTGCTATATACCTACCATTTTGTTTTAGTTGAGTTTTTAACTTAAAAACCACAGCTATTACAGCCTACTTGATTTGGGAAGAGGGTCGGAGTGGGGTCATCAAATCTTTGCGTTTCAGACCATTTTTAATCATCTGGCAAATTTCCTACTTTTTAGTATACGTATTATACGTAATTACTTATTTTGATTTTTCCCAAACGTAATGCCGGCTGGTATTCATGAAATTCTCTCAAAAGTTGGTGAGAGACTCCTCTTAAAAATTCAAACAAGATGATTTTTTGTTTTTTTTTGATACATTTCAAAATGGTGGATTACTCAAATTTTGATAGGATCTGGAAAAGGTGCAAATAGCTCAAAATTTTCATTTTTGATCTTATATGAAAGAATGAAACACGGACATCAACATATCCAAATTTCAGTTTATCAGGTGTATTTGGAGGGGAGTTGAAGCAAAAAACGATTTTTTGAGAAAGTTTCGAGTCATGTAATTACCTGAATCTTCCATATTTCCTCAACAAATCGACTTAGAAAGGTCAAACTTTATATGTAAGGTTAATCGGTGACCAGAATATGACCTCTTGAATTTGGATCAAAATGAATTCAAAATGGCGGATTATCGAAGTTTGAGTAGAGCTTGAGGAGCCTCAAATTATGAAAAATGCAACTAATATGAACTCATATGATTATTTGAAATGAGACTTATACTATATTCCAAATTCACCTTCACAAATGATATTTGAGGGAAAAAGGAGCGATTATCGACCTCAAAACGTGGTGGTAACACAGGAAAAGTCAGAAAATTTTATTGTGGCCTCATATGATAAAATGAGCCCAAGTGACTAACTTATTCTAATTCTAGTTTCTCAAGTGAATTCGGAGGGAAGTTGAAGTAAAATCTGCTTTTGGAGGGGATATTATTATAGGAAATTTCATAAATCTTCTATATCTCCTCACCAAATCGACTTAGAAAGATCAAACTTCGCGTGTAGAGTTAGTTGATGACCATAATATGACCTCTTGAATTTGTGTCAAAATGGAACCAAAATAACGAATCGTAAAACTTTGAAGATAATTTGAGGGACCTCAAGTAGTTATAATTTGAAAATTATATGTTCACATACTTATTATTGCATGGCAAAAAATACTACATTAGTGCTATTTAACTTCCTAAGAGGTTTTTGAAAGAAATAGGGTAGGGATTTTCAGGCTTGATATTGGGTGGGGCCTGTATACATGAAGGGGTTAGCAACGTTATTTCCAAACCTGAACCAGCTCCAGTTAAAAACTCAGCTCTAGTAATGCGGCATGGCTGCTTACATTTTTTTTCTTTAATGCGGTCTAAAACATTTTTAAATTTTTTCGCAAACAACAATGTTGATACTTAAAGAAAACAGATTTAGAATAAATGTAATGATCAGAAGGTATAAGTTTTTAACAAATTGTAATTTGAGGAACATTCAAATTTCAGATAAAGTCAAAAATTGTCTAAAATATTGATAAAAAAATTATCTGTGAGCTTATCCTGCATCAAATCTATTAGAAGATGGTCCATTAGATCTACCTCCCCCCCCCCCCCAAAGAGAACTGAAAATGTATTCAAACATAAATTTTTTTTAATTTCATTATGATGGCATTTATAACTGCTATATGGTTTTTTTGCCACTGTCCAAAAGTGAACAACTAAGTGTTTGAGAGAAGATGAAAGCGTCACTAAAAAGCTAGGATGTTTTGCGTTAACCGTGGATTATCTGTAATGGGTGCAGAGTTAGTATCCAAGTTCACGGATTGACAGAGGTTCTCATAATTTTTAAATTCATGATGGATATGGATTGCTGCCATGGGAGAAATTTGATAGAAAGTGCACATCGGTGTTTCTCGAATGTCAGCGAAGAGGTGCTGATGTGTGGGGCGTGGATGTTCCAAGCAGATCGTCTATTAAGGGACGACAAGTACTTCCACTGAGAGGCTGATGTTTCATAAAAGTTGTTGGTCGAATTTTGTTTCCATTGAGATTGCCTTTTTTCAATTTTTTCATTTTTTTACTGATGAAAAGAGAGTGTTGTTTCCTTCGATGCATCATATTTCTTCGCAAAATATATCTTTGTTTTCACTCTAGATTAATACGATATTCTCTAGAATTATTTTCTAAATATTAATTTTATTCGCAATTTTCCAAATTTCACACGTTACTCACAATTTCCAGCAGTTTGCTTAGTATGTTTGTATTCTTGTATCTCAAATAAAAACTCAGCTAAAAATATACCCAATTTGAAGGAACCTTCATTTCGATGCTCATGCGATTCGCCTGTGAAATTTATTTTCCTCGATACGTACTTGACTGTGGTTGAAGTACTAAGTGCAAATAGATCTCAGAAATTCAAAACACGAATATTCATTGTTTATTTGTCACCATCTGCATTTGGAAAAATTCAGATTTCCAAAAATTCGAATTTTTAAAATTCAAAAGGTGAATTTTTTTCAGTAATTTTTGAAATCATATATTTTGTCTAAAAGTGACAATCTGTCCTATTGTTGTAAGATAAACCATAAAAGTCATATGAAAAGATGTCGATCTTACATTTAGAGAAGAATGCGACTCGACCATCTAAAAAAGCTCTATATGGTCGAAGAAAGATCCCCTGTTTCTGAGTTACATGAAGAACGTACATTACACACATGCGCGTGATCGTGACCAAGAGTAAGACAAATATACGCGTATTTGGAATCCATACCAAACTGGACGACAATTATATCTGATTAAATAATCTAATGAGATATTAATATTAATAAACTATCAACGAAAAAAAAAGTTCCGTGTCTTGAAAAATGCGCATACGATCGTACTCCTAATCCTGTTCAGCTGGAATATATGCTCGGTGCATATCAAGGTAAATGTACACGTTATTAATATGCCGGTGTAGGTGGTTGTATAATACTCCGGTAAGACTATATGGATGATAACGTATCGAGATAATATATTAACGTCTTTTCGTTTTATATAGCCGTACGTATAAGTATATACGCAGCTCGGTCAATTTGTTTATGTAACTCTGCGTACTTCCAGGTTGGTACGATAAACGCTGGCTTTAAATAACATATTGAAATTAAAAAGGTGGACCGCGGCGGTAATTAAAATCCGCAAACCAAGGGTAGCGATTTTCGCAGCTTACCAGTGTAGAAGTTTTCGAAAGCCTAGCCGAGCGGATGAGATTAAACGACTTGGTAGTCGTAGAAAACAACGCTTATATTCAAATGAGTATACATTTGTCTTCGTTCGAGTTTATCCGCGTTGATTAATCGTCCGTACCTGTTTAACACTCTTCGACCAATTAATACGGAATACCATCACCGGGCGTAATTTTATAATCCAATTAACGTCCGAAATCGAATTTTCAAGCGACAAAAAATCTCACAGGGTGTTCCGAAAATGGTACCTCGTCAAATGGAAATTTTTCGCTACAAGGTCGAATTCACTTGTTTTCCATTCGCAACCGGATACCGCAATCGGTGGCGTAATTAAATTGATTAATCGGTCCGTTAAAGCGGCCGACGTAGGCGGACCGCGAGCTCTGAGTATTTGGGCGATCGTGGTGTTTTCGACCATCACTGTATTACCGGTAGCATAACGAGTTTTATCAACTTAACGTTTATTAATGATAGCATTTTAATTCGAACGCGAGCTGATTTTATTAACTCTCTTTATCACCGTAGACTGTCTTAACCGTGCGCGCCGCGTTCGACACGCATTTACATAATCATTAATAAAACACTTAATGCGCAGCCAGCCTTCCAACATTACATTAAGTCTCCGGCACCGAATCACCCTTTAATGAATTTATTATCATCGGCGATTTCGGAATTCCACAATTACAACGAGAAATATGTGACCACCTTTTCTCGTCCATTTGTTTCAATTATACCACTTCCATCGAATCTCAGCCAAGGCGGAAAAGCTCGCTCTTCGGTGACGTCTTAAACCTGTTTTAAACATTAGGGACGCGTGGAAAACGCTTATCGATTATCGATTTATACGTGTGGCCCTAAGTATATAGAAATTACCGCCAACACGGTCGTTTCACTCGGCCATCAGGTATTTATTATCGACAACCGCCGGCTATGCTGAAGACTAACAGCAAAAAAAAGTGTACAGCCTTGCCGTATTATTGAAGCTGAGTTTTTAATGGGAGCATGTCCAGAGTTGCAAATAATGCTGGTAATCTCGTTGCACCCACATTCGGTGTCCAGACTGGAAATCACTACTTATCGCATCCAAAACTGCCAGAGAAGTTAGTTTTGGCACGTGTCTTATGACTTGCCCCTAAGGAATCATACGAGTTTATAGTTTCCTCGAATACCTCGAGTATTTTTCAAATTTTAGTTCATCCATCGCTTTAGTTCATTTTAACCTAAACTTAAGGGGAGGCTTTTGGGCGTCAAACACCCTCCCCCATGGCCCAAAACCCTCCCATGAGCTCAGTTTCTTGAGAATTTGCATGTTCTTTAATCGTATATAACAGTTGTCGTGTAAGTTTGTACTAAAATTGATTTATCAAACAAAAATAAAAAATTCATAGTTGATTGATTATGATTACTTGAATTTCTATGAATCATTTCAAAAAATGTTTATTTCCTTAAAGTATGTACTGAAGTACATTCATAAATTTCTTCTGCATAAAAGAAATAATGATCCTAAAATGTTAACCCTCCCCTCCCACTTCAACTAGATAAATTATACTGGCTGTAGACACGTAAAATGTATGTTCTGAAAATAATTTTTAATGTCTTCCATTGAAATATGCTGGCAGGGGCGTGCTCAGCCATTTGGGGGCCCCAGGATAAATATCTTGAAGAGGCCCCAAGAATCCGTGGCCCCCCCCCCCGTTAAAATTTTTCAACTTTTTTTGAGTGAATTGGAAAGCTAACCGAAGAAGCAAAAAATTTTAATATGGAGAATTAAAATTTTTTAAATTTTGATAGGTATAACATCGATTTTTACTTAACATTAAACTATTTCATTAAACAATAATTGTTTTTGGAATTTTTTGTTTTTGTTAGTCAACATCCAAGCAGCGGCGTACTAAGGACATTCTTCAGGGGGGGGGGGTGGGAAGAAAACAAGAAGTTGCCAACTTTTAATTTTTTTTTGCTCTAACGTTAAAATGTTTTGATTTCAGCAAATTGGCAATTTTTCATCGATAATACGAAATTAGTATTTAAAAAAATGTATCATCTTGGTAAATTTCAACGATAGGTGTAGTCCTGAATGATATTTCTTATGATGCTCGTACAACGCCTAAAAGAAAAAACAATCGAAATGTCATTCTTCACATTACTCTATTGAGAACATCATCCTACTGGTATGATGGGTAAAAATAAATACAACGCATTAAAAATTAAAAATAATGTTTTAAAATCGTAACAAAAACATTGTGCGAAGCGCGAAAGAAATTTTTTCATCTTTTATACAAGTTGATAAATTATCTTCCACACATGGTTAATATTGTTAAATTTTAGTATTTTAAGCTATTTTGTAATTTTTTGCCCCCTTCAAATTTTTTTAAAATCGTAAGAAATACAACGCGCGAAGCGCGAAAGAAATTTTTTCCACTTTCATATAAAAATTGGCAAGTTGGTAAATTCCAAAAGCTGGCAATTTCAATAACTGCAATACTTTGTTTAAGGAAATATTTATCTGTCTTATTTTTGATACTAGGTACTTATTAGTGCTAGTGGTCAAGTTCACCAACTTTACGCTAAAACTCCAAATTTACCAACCTTTCAGAAGCCAAGGAGGAGCTCATCCCCTCCCACATCCCTCTTTTCAGTACGTTCCTGCATCCAGGCATTCTAGATATAATTTGGGTCGTTTTGGGCAATAATTGTTATTACGCCAATTTTTGGTATAGTTGTCAGGAGTAATACCACAAACAACACACTCAAACTCCCCTCATGTAGCGGTGACGTGTGGCCCCCTATGGGAGTTAGAACCCCCCAAAAGCTAGTTTTTGAATTTTTTCACTCACAATGACTGATACAAGTAAATTAGATATATAATTAATTAATCTACATCAAATTACCTACAAATTATGCCTAACGCATTTTTCTCTATATCATTCACCGTTCGACAACAAAATGACTTTGAAGATGGCCCATTAGGTAAAATGACTAAATTGTTGTACATTAGTGAGTTTTTTGCATTTTTCTTGGTTACAGTGCCAAATACGAAAAAATTCTTACCACACAAAATTGTTCTACACCAAATTTCTCGTAAAAATATTGCATTACATTTTTTCTACAATTCATCATAAGTTAGTGAAGAGATCTTGAAGAAGACGCATTAAGCAGTATAATGATTTATCATTTTTTGAGCATAGATTTTTGTGTTTTTCTTCCTCGTAAGGAGAGATACGAAAAAATGGCTAATAAAAAAATTATCTACATTAAATTTTCTTCAAGAAAGTTTGGTTGTTTTTTTCCTGTCTCAAAAACTGAAGTGTAAGATTATTCAGAAACTTATATTAGCGGTTATCGAGCAGATTTTCGGGATGTTGGTCAAGAGTATAAGAGTGAACAAAATACTAAAACTCCCCATATGTAGCCGTGATGCGTAGCCCCCTACGAGGCTTTGAACCCCCTAACTCAGTTTTTTGAACTTTGCTCGCTTACAATAACTGACACAAGTAAATAAATCCTATAGCAAATTGATTTACCCTAAATTCCTATAAGAATGTTTAATCATTTTCTTTCAGCTGTTTATAAGGGTTCAAACCCCTGTGGAGGCTGAGGAAATCGGTAATATGCATTGCATACGGCCTTGTAAATTTAAAAAGTTTTTGCAAAATGTGATTTCTAATCATATGTGGTCATCATATTAAAAATTTGTAAAGCCATAAACGCCTTATTTTCGCTAGTTTTGCTAGTTTCATCACTGCTTTTAGTACAAGTAAAAATTTCCCGATGAGTGGGTACCTGCTACCAATATTAAGTATACTTAAGCAGTTGAGTTGAATTGAATTTATTAAGTGAATTATGATAAATTTGATGAAGTTTTTTTAGTATTTTACAAGTATAACCTTTATTTCTACTGAATTGTACGACTTAATTACACTTCTTGTCACGCTAAAAGAGGCCCCACTTCAAAGGGGCCCACTCCTCGGGGCCTCAGGATATTATCCTGAGTCGTTACACGGTGAGCACGCCCCTGTATGCTGGCCATGACCATGATATGCGGATGATTCATGAAATACCATCCTTTATTCTCCAAAAGCCATTTTTGCTCCAACGCCCATCCATTCTTCTTGTAAAGTTGAAATTTTAATTATACTGGTAATTTTTCTTCGATTCCGAATATTTTTGAATTGCAGGCTATTTGAATTTATTTTTTGCATTCAAAGGTCATTTGTGATTTAAAAAAAAAAAAAAAATGTTGGTTGTGATTAACTTTTACAAAATTCATTACACTAACAAATTTTTTCAGTTTAAACAAAAATGCTACATTTTCATGAGATTTCAGGAATATATCAAAAAATCTATAAGCAGCCATGTCGCATATCTGTAGTTGATTTTTTAATTAGGGCATGTCTATATTTGCAGGTAATGCTGCTGGAAATTTCTTCACACCGAAACATGTGCTGAAGTTGTAAATCCTCATACATCGTTTGAATTCAGATTTTTGATATGTCATCAGGGCTGGATTGAAGAAAAAATTAGTACTAGGAAATAGAGCGGAAAAGAGTCTCCATCAAATTTTAAATCTATTTTTTTACCTATGTTGCTTTATTAGAGACAAAAATATTGCAAGTCCCATAAAGAGTCCCTAAAGTCAGAGGTCCACTGAGAGTTTCCATACGACCTCAGGCTCCTCCTGTTTTTCTAAAATTTTGACCAATCTATTTTGAACTAAATTCAAAGAACCATATTGTCGTTCTCAATTGACTTTACATACAAAATTTGAACTTTCTGGTTCGATTTGTAAATGAGATATGTATAAGTGAAGAATTTTCATAATGTTTTCTCCCCTCTAAAATCAGTTTCCTGCTCAATCTCCCTTTCAACTGTACTTAGATAGCTGAAATTTAAATATTTTGCTCATTTAGGCGTACTCTATCGTATGAAATTAAGTATAATAAAAAATTATAGACCTTTCATTTATTGTCCCGTCCCCATCACACCCATATTTTGAGAGCGATAACCTCTCTATATCCTCAACAATATTACCTGTAAAGGTGTATTTGGCTTAATACATATTTGTTAGTATCAGTAATCATATGAGTGCATAGGTATTAAATCTGAGTTATTTGAAATTCTTCAAGTTGCCTTCAAATTTAGGCATTCGCTATTTCATATCCATTTTGACTTAACTGTAGGGCTCATATTATAGTCTCAAACAAATCCTACATACAAAGCTCAAGCTTTCCAGATTCCTTGACACTCTATTGCGCGAAATCATAGTTGAAAATTTCGAGGATTCAGTAGCATAAACAGACAGTTCTTTTAAGGAGGGAAAGGGTTAACACTCAAATCGCACGCCCAGTTCAATAACACCACATTTTAAAATTTACCAAACCAACATAATTCAAAAAAATCTTTTTACTTGTTTTTTAAACAATGAAAAATCAATTCAACCTCTCCCCTCACCTCATCTCTCTAAAAAAAGTCCTTACTATCCTTCAAAAAAAAAAAAAAGGAGAAAAAAGCCAACTTATTAAAAAAAAAGTATTCACACGTTATAATACAACGATAAATATTTTGTAAATACATATAAGTAAAAATTACAATTTATGAATTTATTCAATTTAGTTATAATAATAGTTTTAATTTTTATCACTTTTTAAAAATTTCATTACATCATTAGCTTGTTGTTATTTCTTACGCATGCTGTATGTATATACGTACATAAAAGAAAAAAGCTCTTGGGAAATTTGAACACCAAAGTCCCCTTATTTACGTCACCGTGAGGTTTTAAGGGTTTTTCCAACCGCTCACTTGAGACTGTAGTGAACCAACATTTCGACTTGAATCAAAAATTCACCAAAACTATCTTGTAGAAATTCTTATGATCACTTTTTGGTAGATTTCGAGTAATGCAGTATATATTTACTGTGCCCTGAGGAGTCAATAAAATATACACAATAATGTATATTCGACATTTTTTGCCTCTGATTTTGCCACGAAAGTAAAGTAACTAGTAGGCTTTCAAAACGGAATGAAGATTTTTGTGAGTGTAACTTTCTCATCATACTTTTACACTTTAGCTTTCAAAGTGTCAATATTGAAATTTTTGTGTGGAAAGGAAAAAATCATTTTACTCAAGGTCATATACATCTCCTTGAAAGAATAAGGGTGAACCTTTACCCATGCTTAACTCTATGCTTGCTTGAGGAATTCATTCTGAATTAAATTTTATTTCCATTTGGAACCATTATACGGACTAACTTGTGTTAGAGTCTATAGCATAGCCGGCTTTAAGGGGGGTGGTGGGTGCTTTTTTCTTTTTTTTAGGTGTTTAAACCAACTTTTTGGTAATTTAAACAATTTACTGTCTTTTCCACTTGACTTTATGGAACTGAACCCCTCCAAGCAACGATTCTGAAACCAGCACTGGTCTATAAAATCTGTTTGTCAATGAAAATTGGTCATTTTGTGCGTACAAGTTATAGGTAATATAATAGACATTTTCCATCAACTACACGTGGACTGAAATATAAAGTTATGAATCGCTAAGCCTCCTTCCAAAATCAGATTGGTTGCAATGGCTTCTTTTTTCATTAAAAATTCACCTCATGCGAGGAAGCAGCAAATTTAGATATTTTTATCACCATTCCAAGAACACATAGGAAGAGCAGAAGGTTGAATGTATTCGTATTCTGGCACATTAAATAATCGAAAATAGTCCCTCGTCATGTGATTCGTGAAAAGCCAAATCCTATACCTTTTATGACCTTCGAACGAACCATTCAAATATACTTTGTATCATGTTATGATGGATTTTTATTATGTATATTGAATGCGATGGTAGAACGAGGAAAAAAAGACTCAAATAAAATTGGGCTACCTCTTAATCTCTTCTTCGAACCCAAGTCGTCAGGTTGCTTGCAAATCAATCGATCCATGATGCGAAGGTAATACTTACCTGGCCCAACGCAGCGATTCCCACCGAACGAGGCGAAATTAAAAGACTCATCATACTGGTGGGAGTTTTCGCGTACGAACACTACGATACAATTATAGAGCAAAGAGTAACCGGTTCTCGTCGATGATTTGTTTGTCGAGTTTTTAACGGTCAGTGATAGGGAGCTTTTAAAATTCTTTTTTTTTTCGATTGTTTAATATAACAAAAGGTATCGTACGTGTAAATACCAAAACGAAACCTACGAGGCCTATTTAATTCTACTCACCGATCGGTAATTCGTCGATGACGTATCGCCGTGTAATCCTGGACGAAGGGAAATGCGAAAAGGGTTTCGCGAGGCTCGAATTTCATTAGTTGGTGAATCGAGGAAGGTGTTCAAGCGGCGTTATATGCCTCATCGTGTATTTTGAAAGATACAAATATACCTATAGGCGTATATGGAATAACGGGCGAAAATCACGAATCGAGCTGATACAATCGTTAATAGATTTTAATAACGGTAGGCTAAAGGTCATACCGCGGAATGGATTTTATTAGTTTACTATCAATGTGTAGCCGAGCTCTTACGCGCACACATGATTAATTCAGATACATTTTCAGATGCTTATCTCGGTGTTAATAGATTGTATATTGTTAGCCTAGTTGCGCTTGTATTTCAATAAATTTTGAATTCAACCCGAGGCCGATGGAAACAGGTATCGGTTGATATATTGGTAAAAGTTTCGCCACATTTACATAGCCGCTTTTGTTTCGTCGTACACCAGCACGCGTACGGGCATCGGAAAATCTTCGAATCGGTGACGGAAATTCGATTGATGGGATCGCCGTGGAAATTGTGTGAGAAACGGATTTCTTCTTGGTCCGTGAGAACGATACTTTTGATCGAATTTACAATGAGAGACTTTATAAAAAGGGCTAAACAGCTGAGCCGTTTTGTTCCCATGTCGCCGCCGAGCGTTTTGAATTAACTTATACCTGTTGGAAAGGTTCGCGATCACAAGTGGTTTTTTTCGAGGTGTACGCACACTGTGTGGGTATATAGGATCGTTCTAGTTTACCAATTTTTTCAAATTTTTAAATTAATTAAAATAATAGGAATTTTCAAACCAGGCATTGTTCGTTGGTACGATAATTCGTGGTCCAATACGAGTTCAGTATTGCGAAATTTTCCACATTATCTCATACTAGCATTCAGTTCACCATTTACCCCATCAGTAGAGAGATACCTCGAGTCGCTGTTTAGAAGTAGATCACACGCTATAGACTAATCCTCGAAGGTCGTCGGCGAGATTTTTAAGAATGAAATAAGGGCCAGGGTGCTCGTATAAGGTGTTTCCGCCGATGTGAAACCATGTTGCCTAACCCCACCTGCTCGTTTTCGTGAAACTTTCTTCGCGCGATATGCATTATTTAATTAACCTTTCCCGTTTCCCCCTTTCTCTATGGAAAAGAGGGGTGCACTTCGGAGAATTATAAAAAATCGTATCGTTCAAAATACACATGTTGCTCGATTATGGTGAAAAATAGCTCGATTTAAAATACAACTATATTGCGACGAGATGCTCATCTACGTAAATACTTGTACCTTTTTTACCTATGGATTCAATTTAGAAAATTTTCTTCTCGGAAATATTTTATGTATATTAAACGAGATAAACTAAGAGTACAAAAAAATAAAGGAACATGTACCAGTACCAGTTAAATATTATGTTCGTCGTTATACACATGTCACGCAATCTATAACACGAAAATTACCCATTCGCAAGTCTCGCGTAAGGTGCCACATTTTTCTGAAAAAGTAAAATTAATTTTTTTCAAGCAACGTGAATTCACGCTCCATATCGGTATGACCAATAAAATGTAATTATGTTTTTCGGAATTTTTCTCCCATTTTTCCCCCTTGATCGTAAAACAACAGTGTTGAATTTATGAAAACTGGTTTTAACGGTTATCAGTATATAGAAGACAAACGTTCGAGTCCCGTATTTGAAAATATGTTCCCGCATTTATATTATTAACATAACATTAACTTTAGGAGTTCAATTTATTTATATCAAGAGCTGATTACTTTATTATTACTGACAGAAAACATGGAAGTTTTTTATTCGTTAGCCTTGTATCGGCGATATTCGTAGGTAGATTGTAATAAGTTGTAATTGAAAAGTTACAAGTTTTCTTTCGTGTTATGAAGGCTTTTTTTGGCGTGCGTGCAAGGAAATTCGATCCGCGAAGTCGATTTTAACGGATTAGCGTGTAGTGATCGAAGACTCGGAGTGCTAAGGGTTTTCAGCTACAGTGTTATTTGATTATTTTCAGGTGAATTTTGTTTTAGAAACGAGAGTTCGGGGTGAAGAAGAGGGACATCATAATTATCTGGGTCATTATAGATACCAACTGGAACAACATTTTGACGTTTGTCTTTCGGTTCGGCTCAATTTTTATTTACAAGTTAGTTTTGCCTGGAAGTTGAAAAATTATTGACGCATTTATTACCTTGTAAATAACGACTTCTTTATTCAACTTGTTAGTGGTGTTTACCGGTTGATTAATTAATAACATGGTGATTAGTAGTAAAATACCTTTATTGGAATATTGTCAAGTATGGAGTTCAGTGGGCATCCGCAGCGTCCGATATTCGTAGGTTTAGGGCGTAAATGACAAAAATATGACTGCTGTGTGTCAGTGTTGCCAACCCAAATGGAAAAAAATCCCCGAATTTGGCGAAAAAAATCCCAGGTACGGGAAAAAATCCCAGATCGTGTTTTTAAAATATGAACGACCTTTTTTTTTTTTTTTTTTTTTTTGTTTGCGAAGTATATATTCATTAAATTGAAATTAATTAATTTTAGATTACACCTTACTGCAATTAGGGGAATTACTTTATACTTTATATTGGATTAATATAAATTATAAAAAAATAATAAACAAATTAAAGATAAAATCAAGAGATTATTATTTCTATCCTTGGACAATAGTAAAATACATTAATGCAAAAATAATTCTAAAATTCAATTCAACAAATTCAACTACTTGTGTGGCTTTGCAGTTTGCTTTCCCAGGTAAGCGGTAAAAATGTAAACAGATTAACAGAACGTCATTGTTACCAACTCCGAGAGTTGACTAAATGGTGAACACTGAACAGGAAAAATTCGAAAAGAAAATTTAAAAGTTTAAAACATAAATCTAATTTGTTCAATCAAATTTTATGCGTAAAAACGCTATAAAGTTGAAAAAATCTCAGAAAAATAAGAACAATCCCACAAATCAAGAAATCCCAGAAAATCCCAGCATGTTTTCTAAAAATGTCGAAAAATCCCTAGATCCTGGGATTTATCCCTAGGGTTGGCAACCCTGCTGTGTGTATGTGTTGACCATTGAACGGCAATGTTCTTATGTAGTATTTCACGCACTATTTTATCTGCGAGAAGCAGTTGTGGCGCTAATCACTTTATGTAATACTTCGTGCATTATTTTATCTGCGAGAAGCAGTTGGGGCATGAAGGACTACAAACTACGTATATCATTTTTGCACGACGTTTTTGTACCTGGTATCGACCAAAACTTATGACTATTTTGATGATGGCTCTGATATATTAAGAATTGTGAATTTTCGTTTCTGTGATACTATTCAAGTCGTTTTCAAGAATTGAGTACTTACAGGAAAATGTAGTGAGTATAAATTTTTAATTAAAATAACTACGAATAATTGAAAGGTTTTTTTATGCTCTTCTTAAGCCTTCAAAAATTCTGGTTACGCTACTAGCCTGCTTAGTTGCTGCTCTCTGGTGGATGATATGATCGTGTTTCTTAATTACAATAAATTAACATCCAATCAAAGCTGTATTGTGATTCCATATGAGCCTTATAGTACCGCATCTTCGATCTCAACCTAGATATCCAATAAAATATCCAACTCCCTCGAGGGACTTGCTTCTTCGGCATTATTTCCTTTCCCACAAATTCAAACGAAATATCATCCTATCATGTCCCCAAATGCATTCTCATCACCTGTACGCATACTCGTACCGTTATTTCGGACGATTTTACTCATTCGTACATATCTAAACATATAAAATCATTTTTCCATTCACCCATATTACACAGAAGCGCAGAATACACCAGCAGCTCGCTACACCTACCATGAGAAATCGTCTAATTCCCACGTGGTTCGATAACTCTTTGTAGCCGGCAACAGGTAACCCTTTTCAAATGAATGTGGTCTCGGTCGATGAATACGACCGCTGTAATATACGAGTCGAATAAGTTTATCTGATTTTTCGGTTTACCGGTGAAATTTTTAATAAGTAATTTTTTTTTATTCGAAAAATTAAATACACGGACATCTGTCTAAATAGAGTTTTTTCCTGCTTATGTTAAAGGTCGGACATCTTGTAAGTAAAAGGGTTTCTTTATAGTTTATATTTACCATCCGAATTACCTTTGGTTCGTCGGTACTGAGGAAAATATCGAATTCCCCGAACTGAGGGTAGAAAAGCCTCGACCATTGTTAATTAAATTTCTATGAAAAAAAGGTGAAATTCAAGCTTTTCAATTATCAAATAAGAGCAAATAATTCTATATATAATTAAATATTCGTTATTTTTTTGCTGCATTTGGTTCCTTTATCATATCAGATTTCGTGTATGTCATATTTGAAGAATTCGTGTCGGCGTGAGTTTGAATTTAAACACGAGCACAGGTGAAATTAAAACCAACTTGGAGTCCGCATTCCATTTGTCGTATGGATGCTTCGTAGTTTCTTTTTTTTCGGTCGGTGGCGCGTTTCAAGTTCGTAAAAAATTAATGTACATTGTGTGTCAAATATGCTAGATAATAAAATTTAATTATCCTAATAATATGCTGATAAAGATCGAAAGAGACGATTTGATTTTACGTCGTCGTCGCATTTTTATTGTGATAGTTTTCCCAACCGTTGAGAAAATTTGCATTCGTTAACAAGATCGTTTAGGTGTATCGTCGGGCCTTCGAATGTTTAACTTTGTTCTCTTTAGCCTGGTTTATTTTGGTGCGGTGAGTAAACTTCGTAGAAGTGTAACTCCTGACCAACGATTTTGGGTGGTAGAATTTTTTTCTTTCTTTTCAAATGCTTTTTGAACTTGAGGCATGTGCTGGTTAAATCAATAATTTTTTTTTCAACAAAATGTCATTTCAAGTCAAGTCCCCCTCTCTTCCTCTTAATTTCATTTCATCTTATTCTACCACCTTTAAACAATTATAGAGGTCTTTGGCTGTACAAATTTTAACATATTTATTTTGAGAAGAGTAATAATGTAAGATATTCTTTGCATTTAAAATTCACATCAAGTAGTATATAGCCTCTTTCCCTGCGTAGGTAATAGCATACGTCAGTGTGATTCGGGACCAGTCAGTGCAAAAATGTCATTTACAAAAAAATGTTATCAAATTATTTAAGTAACTTGTACAAACTGTAGCAGTAGTTTGTAAATGAATCAATATTTATTGATGAATATTTTATTTAAAGTATAATTTTAGAGCCAACCATTGTGATTTTGATTTCAGAATACAATAATTATGACTTTGGGGTACTAGATTCACTCAAGCAGTTTTTGCGCTGCCTATTTTCCAATTAGTTTGAATGTTGCCTGCTAAAGTAAGTCTCGATTTTTTCATTATAGGTATGTATGTATATAGCTATGTACTAGCATGAGCCGATTATAGATTTTTTCAAAAAGTAAAGGAGCGGGGTCACAGTAGTTGCTAAATTACTTCTAAATAACATTACAAAATTTCAACCTTAGAACTCAATTTTTAGATACTCTTCAAAAAATCAAGATTTGAAAAATTTTGAAATTTTGAAAAAAAGGATTTTGGGCAATTAATTTTTTTTTTTAATTTCCAAGCAAATAGCAAAGGGGACATGTAAATGTGAATTCATAAAAACCCCGTTTTTGGCTCTAGCTCCCCTCAAACTGTTCTTTGGAGACTCAAATTTTGTACCATCGGTATCTACCATTTACTATGCAATTCATGTTATGATATCATGATGAAAAATTTCAAGGTGTATGCAACTACCAACCCTCAAAATTTTAGCCATCTGTTATTATGAGAGAATTTTGAGTCAAATTCAAGGAGTTATGTTCTTGTTTCCAATTAATTCCACACACAATGTAATACCTTTCTAAATCCATTTGGTGAGGAGATGTAGTCGTTTCATGAAATTTTCTTTTATGATTTCCACCATAAAAGCCATATTTTTTTGCTCAAAATCCCCTCCATACTAACTTGAAAACTTGAAATTCTAATGTATTAGTTATTTGAGTTCACTATATCATAATGACACTTACATAAAACATTTTTCACATTTTCGTTACTCTAAGCCCATTTTGAAGATGATAATTCTCCGTTTAAATTTGAGATGTCGTATACTTCTTGTCCCTAGAAATCATGTAAGACTATATTTATCATATTTCAGCCATTTGAGGCACCTCAAGCCTTCCTAAAATTTTGGTCATCCACCATTTTGGGTTCATTTCGGCCCAAAATCAAGTTGTTATATTGTATTCACGAAATGATATTATATTCAAAGTTTAACTCTTCCAGGTCGATTTGGCGTGGAAATATGGAAAGAAGCAGCTGAAATGAGACAGGTAAAAACACATTTTAAAAATCCGATCAGAAGATTTACGGAGAAAATTCTAGCAATGGATAGGAAAAAGCTGAAAAATGGTTTTAGAAATTCTAACAGGCCACTGTAAGCTAAATAGACATCTGCATTTACTATGAGCGGTAACAGATTCCAACTGAACTTTGTAGATGGTATAATTTAGAAGAGGAGACAAATACAGAGTTTTATCCAGCTCTGACTGGTCTTATTAACGTCTTAAGTTCAAAATCATATAATTCTGATGATGATGGTTGAGCTAAGGTTATATAAGTTGATGCTTCAAAAGGATACCTTTAATGACACTCCTTAACTCATATAACTATGAAGTAGTTATTATATCAGCTGTATTATTCCTCAGCTCCTGATACTAAGAAAATGATGAGTTATGGGACACAATGAATTATAAATGGCAAAAAATGCATGGTGTTTGTACTACTCAGTTGAATCTTAACATGAATATGGTGTGGAAATATGGGAAATTTAAGAAATTTTATGTCCCTGAATCTCCTCATAAAAGCCATTTTCAGTTCTAACTTCCTTCTAAATTTACTACGGAAAAAGTTTGTGTTTTTCACATACTCTACGACTTGACATTAAAATTGAATATTGTGATGTCCTTGGTAATCCTCCAACACACCTCGATTCTGGAGTAAAACTTCGAGACCTTCATATTAAATGTTTTTCTAGAGCCGTAACTTTTTATAAAAATTTCCTCAAAATATATGTAGTTTTTAATAATTTTTCTTCAAGTGCACCTAAGGAGTTGAAATTTGGTTATATTAGTGTTCTTCGCTTACTTTATCATATCACATCAA